>JAHBCN010000955.1:23375-139351 GCA_019359885.1 Listronotus oregonensis
AGTCCTTTAATTTTTATTAATAAGTATTTTCTGTAACTAGCACTTAAGATTATTACCATAATATTTTTCTTAATAAATTAAGATAATAAACAGTCCATTTTCTCTAAAATTATTTATTTTTCAGGCATGATTTTATGTTCACAAGTTTGTTCTTATAGTTTTAACAAACATTAGTGCTACCTTAAATGAATTAACTCTTACTCAAGTCTAAATAATCAAATAAAACATCTTTTACTATCTAGGTTGTAATATTTATTCCTCAGAAAACATATTTAGAATACCAAAACCTTACTCAATCTTCAAGCCCTGGATTGACCTTTCCAAAGAAGTTGATATCCCAAATAACCAACTGTCCGTCCAATCCAGAAGTACTGACTTTTGTAGCCTTAGATTTATTACCCGAATAAATGCAAAGACAGGCTATAGCATTCTGATGAATAGAATCCAAGTTTGTGTCTGAAGTCTCACTTCTCGCCTGTTTATCCAGAGAATGGAACATTCTCATTGCAGACAACCCTCCAGTTTCTTTTTTTTGAGAGGTGTCTAGTTTTCCTCCAAAAACTAGCTGGCCATTCGCATTAAGATTGTACAGGATAGGAATACAACTGTGGCCTGCTGCTACAATCGTTCTTGGGGTTATCCAGGTGCAACTTAGGAAGGGTAAAAAATCTGTTTTGAGTTTAACGAAAGTGTTGCCTTTGGTTGGATCAGCTATGTTAATTGAAGAGTCATGGGCAACCTGAAAAAACAAATTATATGTTTGGTACTTTGAGAGCTCGAGGTTTTTGGATTGGAGGTTTTTCAATAGTCCTTTGTACAATTTAATTAAAAAATTAATTCAATACACTCACCCAGCAGACTTTAGATCCATCAGGTGAAAAACTGACACATTGGATCCAACCTCCACCAGCGGGTGAATTGATATATTCTGCCATCATCTGCCCTAATGGCATCTTAGTGCCCCATGGTGTAGGTTCAGGAGTCTTCTCAATATCTTTAATATAAGCAGAAAATATCCTCACTTTAAAATCAGCACTACCAGCTGCTAACAGCACATTATTTGGATGCCAATCCAAAGTTGTGACTGTTGATCTTATCGGTTTCTTAATGTGCTTTGATACCCACCAGTCATTTTCGCTCTCAAAATAGCAGACTGATATTAGACGAGCTCCTGACCCTACAGCAAACTTATTTTCATTTGGAGACCACTTGACGCAAGTTGCGGCTCTGTTTATTCTCAGTAAAACGAGGGTAGGTTTCCATTTACCATCTGTATCTTGGCTCCAAACATATGCATTACGGTCGGCAGCACATGTGACTATTCTGTTGGTATTTGGGGCCCAGTCGATGCCCATGACGCGAAGGTCATGCTGATTTAGTGTGTCCAGCAGTTTCCAATCATTACCGTTTCGCTGGTGTACTTCCACTTCATGGTTGTTTGGAGAAAATGCAATTTCTATCAGAAAATAAACATATAAAATTATTAAGACACCAAGATTTAAAATCTGAAAATAATATTTTATCAACAAAACTAAAGATTGGAAACATTTTTTGACGTTTCGATTTTGGTTATATGACACATCTTCAGGGATCCTTACCCCGAGTGATCATATCAATAAACATTATAAATATGACATAAAGCATTAAAACTTACGAGTTCTATCCTTGTTCCATGCATGGCAAGTGATTGGACTTAATGTCCCAAATTTGTGGCTTTCAGTCATCTAAAAATAAATCAATTTATAAATTAAGATTAAAAATGTAACAAAATAAATTGAAATGCCCTATTCTTCAAATACTTTATAAAATTAAATATAAAAAAAGTTTCGTACTTACAGTCTCTAAAAAATTCGCGGACTCTGGTCAGTCAACACGAATTATTAGGGTAGATTATCAAGATATTTTGACCCTTTTTTATTTTCCTATTTTCACAGGGGCGTTTTTGGTTTTTTTACCAACGGAAGTTGGTTGACTCACAGGCAGTAGCTCAAAGTGATAATTGACAAATGCAACCGTTTGAACTACTGGTATTTCGATCAAGAGCAACACAAAAGAAAATTTGGATAGGAAACTTTAGGTCTGTTTATCAACTTAAATTTCCGTCACCAATTCTAGGGTTGCTTTCTTCGAGCGTATACCCTCTAGAGGCAGCCTTTTACTCGGCGGGCAAACTTTATACAAGAGAAAATCGTGAATAAGTCCAATCACTTTCTCTCTCCCTCCAAGTGGAGATTAATCGATGAAGAGGAGTATATATACATCGCCGACCAATCAGCACGTAGAGCGAAAGGGAAAGGATTAAAGTTATCGAACGGATAGCACGCAGTCCTATTTGAAACTATAGGTCTGTTTGTTATTCAGAAATAGTGTACACTATTTTACACTTTTTACGTCAGCGCCCTTATCGAAAGTGTATTTTAGGACTAGCTGTGTACAAAAACTGTAAAATGGTGTAAATTATTTCTAAATCACAAACATACCTTATGCAGATAATTCAAATATCCGATCCGTACTATGCGTACCGTCTGTCCGATGCAGTACCCTTATTGGCACTTTCTCTTTCTTGCACGCTTTCGCACTGCCGCGCGCCAAGGCTACCTCTAGCAGGTATATGCTCGAAGGTTGCTTTCACAAAAAAGCACAGAAAAAGTTTAGAAATGGCTGAATCAACAGTCAACATTTTTTAAAAAATGATATTTTGCCCTGTTTTAACTGTCCGTTGTTAGAATAATTTTATATATTGTTGCTTTTGACTTTATATTTTACGGATGTCCAGGATGCAGGTTAATTCTAGTGATATTAGGGGTAAGTTTTAAGCTTTGAGCTTTCATTGTACTACCTGTATAATAAGGTTTATAAACTTTTTCTGCAATTAATCTCAGAAATTGTGCATTTTCAAGATTTGCACTTTGGTAATTAAAGAAATGAAGTATGTGTGTAGGTAAACAAGTTATATAACATTAGACACATTTTTGATGTGCAAATACTTGAGCCCAGTTGGAAAAACACATATTTATGTAAAATTGAAACCATAGCTCTGTGGTTATTTACTAGAACTATTCATTCTTATAGCCCAGAGCTTAATTTTTAAACAACTTCTTGTATGCCAAAACCAATGATGGGGGCTCATGGTTTGTCTAACAGGGAGGGTTTAACATAAAAAGCAAAAAAATCGTACATCATACATATGAGTTAGGAAGGTATAATTTTTTTATTTTAGCCAAAAATTAATTGATTCAAGATTGTACTCTTAAAAAATACACTTCCAGTTTTTTTTTTTTAAGTGAAAGCCTATTTTTCTCTTTTGTTAGCAATAAACTCTTCTATCACTTCTTTATTAATTAATGTATTTATTAATATCACTAATCTTTGACACTATATGACGACTTTTTGCAACCATTTCATCATGCTTGCAAAGTGCCTTTATGCCAGGTACAATTTTTGTGCTTTTTTATTAGGAGAAAAAGGTGCTTTAGCCCTTGTTCCCTCTATCCAGAAAATTATTTTTATAATAAGTTTTTGCAACTTTTCGGTTATATTAAAAGTACTAAACTTCTATAGAATACCTTGCAAAATTTCTTATGAGGGGACACTCCAAGAGTTGCATCGAGTTATGGGCTCCCACTTCACGTGTTTATAGTGTGGGTAGGTACCAACCAATCCCCAAAATTGAAGGTGCCAACTCGGCTTCACTTGTCAGAAATCGCCAGTCAAAGATAGAAGGACGCTTATATACCAGATAGTTTGTCCATCAACGTTCGAGTCCCATTGAAGTTGTGTTTTTTTGATTCTTTTTAAGTTTATAACTTAGTTTTATATCTTATCATTTAAAAAATGTAAGAAATTAAAAAATACATTTTACGCGCCTTTATTGATTTAAACCTTGATTTCTATTCACTAGAGGAATATTACAAAAACAATTTTAGTGACATGATTGCCTAATAAAATTTTATGGGTCCATGTATAATCTTCTTCTGTTTTTGACTGCAGTTTTTAATTGTAATTTTTAAATGATTTACTTTGTATTGTTAAATAACATTTGCAAATTTTACTCAAACCTTTGGACATGTGTTTGTAAGCCTGATTGGGTGACTAACAATAATAAATTTTTTGTCTTTGTCTTTGTCATAAAAACTTATGAATTGATTGTCAAATTTTTCATTTTCGACTGGTGATTTCTCGAAAACAAAGCCAAGCTGGCACCTAAAATTTTAAGGTTTGGTTGATACCTACTCACACTATAAGCACATGAAGTGCGACCCCATAACTTGATGCACCTCTCAGAATGTCCCCTCATTAGCTGGACAAGCCTTTTATGCTGTGCATGAGTACCTATCAATGTAAAATTTAAATAGTGATTGAGTGGTATTGTTAATTATTTTTGGTATATAATATAAATTGAAGAAAACACCAAGTATTATGTTTCACTGTATATTCAGAATATCTCTGACACATGTGTTTCGACCTTGCGGTCATTATCAAAGAGTTTTACAAGTAAACTAAACTAAAATTATGACAGTGCCCTATTTAAATAATTTCAAGGGTTCAGGTAGGTACGTTGTTTAAAGATCCTTCTAATGGCCTAAATTTGAATTTAATTTAATTGCTTTATCTAAGAGTGGGTTTTTCCATAGTCTGTCTGAGTATTAGTAATGTTTTTATTTTTATGTACAGCTTTTTAATTTCTAAAATTTCTAAATAATCGAGTTTTTTGTTTTTTGTGCCATTATGTAGTAACTTACAATTATTTTCATTAAAATGGTGATTTGAGTTTATACAATGTTCTGCGAAGCCGGTTTTAGGTTGGTTGAATAAAATTGAAGTTTTATGCTCTTTAAGTCTATGTTTTAAACAACGTCCTGTCTGCCCTATATAAATTGCGTTACAATCAGAACAACCTAACTCATAAACACCTGATTCTGTTCTGATTGTAACGCAATTTATATAGGGCAGACAGGACGTTGTTTAAAACATAGACTTAAAGAGCATAAAACTTCAATTTTATTCAACCAACCTAAAACCGCTCAGAACTTGTATAAACTCAAATCACCATTTTAATGAAAATTATTGTAAGTTACTACATAATGGCACAAAAACAAAAACTCGATTATTTAGAAATTTTAGAAATTAAAAAGCTGTACATAAAAATAAAAACATTACTAATACTCAGACAGACTATGGAAAAACCCACTCTTAGATAAAGCAATTAAATTAAATTCAAATTTAGGCCATTAGAAGGATCTTTAAACAACGTACCTACCTGAACCTTGAAATTATTTAAATAGGGCACTGTCATAATTTTAGTTTAGTTTACTTGTAAAACTCTTTGATAATGACCCAAGGTCAAACATGTGTCAGAGATATTCTGAATATACAGTGAAACATAATACTTGGTGTTTTCTTCAATTTATATTATTTATAATGTTTCACCTAGTGCCAACCGCGAATTCTATAAATTATATTTTTGGTATAATTTTATTGTCATTTTAATGTGTAGTAATAGATTAGGAGCCTTTATTTTATTTATTTTATTTATTTATAGTACATATAAAAATTGAATATAAACATATGTCTTATAGTTATGATTTTTTTTGGAAGGGGGCCCACCAGAGCCCTCCTTCACTAGCCGCCACTGAAAACCATTGTATAATGAATATAAGATCAATAATCCTTATGATATCCATAAAAACGCATTTTTAAAAACAAAGCAAACCACAAGTGGATTTGACATGCAGTACATTCAGATTTATTTTCAGAAGAATTTATCTTATTTAGGGCTATTCTAGCATCTGTATTTTAATTTATAGGCTCTCACGCTTTTGGCTCGGCATCTAGAGATCCATCTGAGTATCGGGTTAGGAGTCGTAGTCGTGAACGCGTTCGTAGAGTCAGCGGTCCAAGTTCCAAGGACGGCAGTCCAGATAGGCGGCGGAGATACCGGAGCAGGGATAGACGAGAAAATGACAGATCTACTCATGATTCCGATTCGAATATGTCCGGGTCTCTGGAAATTATTGCTAATAATGGTGACCCGAATATGTATATGATGGGTAAGGATTATAGTCCAGGAAATAAAGCTCAAAAAATGGCAAAACCTCACAATTTTTTTGTCCTACATCGATTTGCACAAACATTTGGAATTAGGCTTTTCTTACCCTCTACTCCAAATTCTATATCATGCCTAAGGGCGCTGTTGGTTTTTTAAGGGTGAAAACTACCCCTTATCAAAACTTATAAAATAATATTTTAAAACTTTAGATGGATAAAATTTGGTTTGGATTAGTTGAATGATGATTGTTTTACGCTTTGGAATACAATTTCAAATTATTTCAACCCTTAAAAAGTAACCCTTGTTGGAGCTTAAAGTAAAAAATATATATTTACTCTAAAAAATGATTAAAAGATCATAGTGATTCAATTTTAGAATGATGTTGCTTAAAATATGAACTAATTTCATTTTGCAACTTTTTAAACCTCATAAATCAACCCCTATTATAGCTTAATTAAAAAAAAAGATTTACCAAAAAAAAATTAATAGCTTGACAAAGTTATTAATTAAAAAAATGACTGCCTGAAATATTACCAGTTTCATTATTTTGCAAATTTTCAATCCTTAAAAACCACTCCTTACAACATTGCAGTTCTTATAAACTAATTTAATAGATATAGATAGGAAAAAAATGTACACTCACACACGTAGACACATGAGCAGATGTTTCTTTCCCTCTGTATTTAAAAATAAATTTGAAAAGTCTCGAACATGTAGCGCACGAGGACTGTATATTAGTTATGTAGATTATTATGCTTCGAAGTGAGCAATTCGAATTTAAAAAAAAAATAGTTTTTTAAACATAGCTCCTTCATTTTTAATGACACAAAGTTTTTTTTTAAATGATTTTGTAGGGTTGTTCGAGGGCTACAAGGCTAAGTGATTTAAATCCCTTAGTTTTAAATAGGGGTGAATTTAAAGGACTCAAATAGGGTGGTGCTCGCTCGTAAAGAGAGGTTTTAACCGCCCATATTTTGCCAAATATTTATTATACAGAAAATCTATGCAAAGGAAAATCTTTGTTATCAAAAAAGCTACAATTCGGTATTCTAGCATTTTTTCGTATGTCCAGTATATTTTGGAGTGAAGAAAATGGCTTTTTTTAAGAAATTGCGGGAAATCGTTTTTCAGTGTAAGCTCCAATTTTTCTAAAATTAAGCATTTTAAATTGGACAAACTTCTAGGATGTATTGATAATACATACATAAAGAAAATGGCAGAAGAGCAAAGATCAATTTTAATTGGGAGGGTAATTAAGGGGTTGTTTTCACTCATTTTTTCGTAGAAAATAGTAGGGACCGACCTTATTTTTAGGTTATCATAACTCGCTCAATTTTCATGCTTTAATGAAATGTCTAATTACATACTTTAAAAAATACTTTATAAGTTTTCCTCAAAAAATGCAAAGCTTTCCTGCAATTTGACTATGATTCTTTCAAATTTAGCATTTGACGAACAAAAGCTAACCATTAACAAGCCGTAGCTCGGTCCGTATTGGTTTTAGAGAAAAAAAGAGTTTTAGTTTTTTTATAAGCTACAATTTTGCTCTCCACAGTTTTTTTTTTTTTTTTGATAAAATTATTAAAAACGTCGATTTTTTGTCGAAACACTATTACTTTCAATCGCGAATAACTCGAGGTTTAACGAGAAAAATGTATAGAACATTTTTTATTTAGAATAACTTTTTTCATCGATTCCTGTAGTTAAAATGTGATCAAAAATTTCCACCCTCGAGATGGGGTGGCAACCACCCCCAGGATAAAAGCGCCCCTCGCCAAGGTATAGAATTTGATCCTTGAGCTATTCCCTACCTTTAGTAAAAATTTCAGGTAAATCTATATAGGACGAAAAAATTGCGAGCCAAAATGCTTTATTTTCCATACTAATGTAATTAAAGTAAAATAGCTGTGTTATAATTATTGTATTTTTCCTTTTTTTTAGTAGGCTTATTATCTATCTATTATTTTGTTATAATAAATAGCTATCTTCGATTTTGTATTTTTTTTAATTTATTTTAAACCTTACTCTTAATTAAATTAATTATAAAATAAATGTTTTGGAAAATGTTTTGATATTTCATATTTTTTAATCTTTATTCCCCAATAATCTTACCGTATGCCAACAGGGGTGTTGTGTTTTTGATTTAAATTAAATTTTGAAACTTATGTACAATGCTGCAATAATTTCTTCTTTAGGTGGCATGGACAGTGTAATGATGAACATGTTTGTGAATCCTAACTTGATGGGGATGAACAACTACATAGTGCCGCCCTTAATGACACCAAACGCCAGTCTAATGCCGCCAGGTGATGATTCGTACGTGAATGTCAACACCGTAAAGGAAATAATTCATTGTAAGTCGTGCACTTTGTTCCCGCCCAGTCCCCACGCGCCGCCTCCCACGACCCGTGACAGACCACCGGGATGTAGAACAGTTTTTGTAGGAGGGTTGCCTGAAAAAGTTAATGAAGAAATCATACATGAGGTGTTTGAAAGGTAAATATGATCCTAAACTCCATTTAGCGATTCCACATTACCAAAACCATTAAACATTAAAAAAAACAAACAGTATTTTTGTAAACTATAACTAGAAACAAGACAAATGTTCAATAAATGGAGATAATTTGTTGAAACTTACATTTTATTTTAAATAATCGCTTATAAAAAATTTTTTAGGATTGACTTTATTTATCTTTACTTTCAGATGCGGCGAAATAACAACTTTAAGATTAAGTAAAAAGAACTTCTGCCATGTTAGATTCGTTTTTGAGGCGTCGGTCGATGCTGCCATCTATCTGTCAGGATATAGAATTCGTATTGGCTCTAATATTGATCCTGGCTTTACTGGCCGATTACATGTGGACTATGCGCAGGTAATAATATAGCTAACGAGAATTAATTTTGAGGGAGGACACAGGGGCGGCTGGTAAGGAAGGGCTCTAGGGCGCCATACCCTCACAAAAAAATAATCTTAGACCTACAGGGTGTCCAATTTTATAGGGTATCTCCGTAATTGTTACTGCTATTAGTGTGTATGGGGAGAAAAAAGGTGTGTGATTTTATGGTACACTTTCAATTTTTATGAAAATTTGGAATTAAGTTCCTTTCACTCACTAGATTAAAGTTTCTATATGCTTGAAGTGTGATTTTTTTATTAAAAAATTAAAAAATCATATCCAAATATGTAGAATAAATATATTTTTACGTTGAGTTATGATTTACATTAAATTTGTACGTACATATTTAATGGCGCATATGTTGTAGAAAAACATATTTTAATAGTTTAGGGCAGTCTTTCTCAAAGTGGGCGATAACACCCCCTTGTGGGCGCTGGAGGCCTAGAGGGGGGCGGTAAGGGACCGAGAAAAAATTGGGGGGCGCTGATTTGATTTAAGGGGGCGATGGGTGATTTGTAACTACAGCTACTTTATATTTTAAAATTCACTGAAATTAAAATCCTTCTACTACACAACATCCATTTAAAAGTTCATATTTTTATCCTATTATAACATAACTATAGACTAAAAATATATTAAATATTTAATATTTTTAATGCGTTCACAACGCTATTTATATCTTAAGATATTTAGTAATAGTTATCAAACACTGACAAGTATTCGTGTCTTCAAGTGTCGCAGGTGAGGTCCCCACCTCCAAAGACACGTATTAAAATAGGTATATATTGTTGCTACCAGGAACAAATAAAATTAAAATTAAAAGGTTTAATTATAATTCACGTATTGCGCGAACAAATATTGTACGATTTATCTGTGCAATCCTGTATTTTAGTCCGTCAACGTTCGTCGGTCCGTGTTTGCGGAGTGCAGGTGCCCAAATATAAAGCCGCGACTCGCGACCGGCCGGCGACTGACGTGACTAGAGGTGTGTCGTTCGCGAACGATTCGTTCAAAAAGAACGAATTAGTGCACTGATTCGAATAAATTCATTCCCGGTGTCCAATGAATTCTTTTTTGAGCCACTTGTTCGATCGCTCTGTGATGAAAAACGAACCTAGTTTGGATGATTTGTTTCGTTCATGAGGTCACGAAGATTCGGTAATTAGGTTTTTTATGACGGTAAATCGGTCGTTTTTGTGCTACGACCTGGCAAGTGGTCTGTTATATTTCGATTTTGCTCACATTACCAGAGGTGTATTAGGCAGGAAAATCTTGTATCTTGGACATATCCTCTGAGGAGAGCGCTACAGAATTCTACAGCTGATTATGATGGGAAAAGTGGAGGGACGTAGAGGGGTAGGAAGAAATAAGCAGGCTTCCTGGCTGAGGGACATCCGTGAATGGACCGGCACACGCAGCGCAGAGGAAGTATTCCGATTGGCACAGAATCGAGAAAGACTTGCCCAAGTAATTCCCGACGTCAGGGGGACCTGATATGGCACTTGAAGAAGAAGAAGAGGTATTAGGCAAACAATTTATGCGTATTGTCGGTTCCAGTCAGCTTGGCCAAATACCTATTTGGCAATTAAAAGAACTTTTTTTTATTTGTTTTAACTATTCTTTTGAACAAAGACATAATTTGGAGGTAAGTTTTATCAATTACAGTTTTTGAAAGTTTTATTCCATTTATACTTTTTTAAATAATAATTATAATTGTCTCTCCGGTAGCGTAGTGGTCAGAGTCTCGGCTCGCCGTGCCAGCGATCCGGGTTCGATTCTCCGCCGGGGAGACATATTAGGTAGTAGTTATTTAAAATAACGTCCGTGGTGGCACTACAGCGTTGTCTAAAAGGTGCTATGAAATGCAATATTTACATGTTTCAGTGCTTGGACAGCGTTGACGGAACTGGGGAAAAAGATGGGTTAAACTTCGGAAAACCCGGCACTTACAGTACTCTGGTACTTAGGAGCATGTATGTATATGTATATGTCCAGCATATATTATATATGTATATGAAAAATTCTTCGTGAACTGTTACAAAGATTAAAAAAATATACCAAAATGAAATAAATGAAAATATTTTTTTTTAACATAACTACCACATTTTTGGTGGAATTCAAAACCGACCGAGTCCGACCGACATCATAATAAAGTGAATCGGTTGGGAACGAATCTTTTCAAGTGAATAAATCAAATGAATCGATTTAGTAAAAAGATTTGAACTTCCCACCTCTAGACGTGACGTTCCGCAGCATGCAGCACCCCATGCTTATTGTATCATGCACGCACCCTGCTCGCTACTCTGATCATCTTAATATTGTAAAGTTGAATTATTATTGATCAGTGTTGATAACTGTTAATTTTGAATATAAGATACTCTAATATTGTAAAGTTCCATTATTTTTGCTCTGTCTGGTAAGAAGAGTGTCGTTTAGAATATAGGTTTAATTAAATGCCAGGCGAGACTAATATGTTATTGAGATTTTTAAGGTGAAAAAAATGGGGGGCGCTACAAAATAACTGATTTTCAAAGTGGGCGTTAGACAAAATAAGTTTGAGAACCTCTGGTTTAGGGTATAAAAAATATTTAATTACAATAATTCAACCCTTAAATACCCCCTCATCTGATTCACAAAAAAATGTTTTTTGTATCTTTTTTATTTTTACAGTTATTTTCAAAAATCTAATTTTTTTTAATCAGAAAAAAAATGTTACTTTTCCTATAATAAGCATTCTAAACCACTGAAACTTATAGGATAGATTGTTAACAAATAAATAGAAAAAATTGTTAAAGAATTATCTTTACTTTTATATTTATTAAAAAAATTCATCAGTTTTTGTATCGATTTTGTCGAAATTGTCGATTTCATAGTGACCCTATATTTTTATAAAAATTTTCACTTGCCTAAGAGATAAGAGGAAAAATAAATAAATTGTCAATTTTAGAATGACAATATATTTTCTTAGTTAAAAGAGATACAAAAAAATGTTTTATACAAAAGTTTTTTCATAATGATTGTTGAGTAATCTGCCATTTTCCAAATAAATATACGGGGTCAGGTAAAAAAGTTATCATCATATTAAATTCTCTTTTCAAAAATATAACACACCATGGATGATATTGGTTTTATTCAAATATTATTACTTTAAACCACAGTAGGGTATGAAACAAAAGCTATTATCCTAGAAACGAAACTATGTTGACATTCTTGTTGTGGTTAGTAAATTTTAATTTCATCAAATGTCATTTTAGCCTTAAACCAGGGTGAATTTTCTTCTTTTTGTATGTAGGCTCGCGACGACCAGTACGAGTGGGAGTGCAGGCAGAGACAGTTGCAAAGAGAACAAAGACACAGAGAAAGAATGGAAGAGGACAGATTAAAGCGACCTTCGCCACCGCCGATTATACATTATTCCGATCATGAAGCCGGCAATGTTGCCGAAAAAATTAAGAATGATGATACGTTTACTAAGGCCCTACAGGTAACCTAAAATTTGGTTATTTGTGAGTATAAATTAAATATGTAGAGCGAGAGAATTTTAATTAAAATATCTCAAAAACCGTTAATTTTATCGAATTAATTCAAGAGTATCTTTTTATGTAAAACTAAGCAGGAAATAAGTAGCAATACTGTAACACATTTGATAGTTGACTGACTTTTTTAAATTATAATTAAAGCACATATTTTCGCTACAACAAATTTACTTTAAATACTTTTCAGACTGTTGTGACCTGGCTCGAGCGAGGCGACTGCAACAAAAAAAATTCCAACACCTTTTACTCGATGATCCAATCGACAAACTCTCACGTAAGAAGATTGCTCACGGAGAAGACGCACTATGAAGATGAGCTCAAAAAAGCCAAGGACTTGCTGAAGGGCAGGATGCAGGGAATTTTGTTACAATGTAAGTTTTTTTTTTAAATTAACTTCAATTTTCTTGAAATATTAAAAATAATGTGACAAATTAGTAAGTATTTATAAAGTTTAGGCCTTTCTTAATGATGTTAAAAATGATTTTAATAAAAAAATTAAAAGGTTGTTTTGTAAGTATGTCTGCTATTGCTTTTAAAGTTGTTTTCTTTACTATTAAGGATATTCAGATGTATTTTGATGCACAGAAGTTTGGGAACAGGAAATCTTACATTGGTCTTTCAGTTTTACACTTATGTAACTTTTTGCATTTTTAACAAATTATACATGATGCTATATAACAGTTAAATTACACAGAAAAAATAGGCTATTTGTGCAATATAATTATAGTTTAGTATAATTACAGCAAAGTTTATTAATGATGTTACATTAAAACAATTATCTGTATTAAATAAAATTAGACTTAGTAATTGCAGTACACAACATAAATATTAATAAAAGTGCTCAGGTGCATGTCTAACAACACTCGTTAGCTTAGGGTTCCATAGCAACAGAGACTAGAAAAAACTAACACAACTATTAGAAACAACTAACAAAAGAAAATCTATTGATAATGTATTTTAAGTGCAAAAGAAATAAATAAATATTTTTTAAAAGTTACTTCCAATCCAGGATTTGATCCAAGATCAGCATAGTGAAAGGCAGAAGGTGAATGTGCTGAACATTGGACCACCAAGGAATTTTGAGAATCAGTATTCTATTAATAGGTCTTGCTATCGAGCACCGACACCAGAGTGTAAACTTAGTTCTATCAGAAATTATTACATCATTTAGCCGGTAGAGAGTGTCATTTTTTTTTAATATTTATTTTTTACTATTTTTTTTAAAACCTAGTTAATTTCAATGTTTTTTTGGTGTAGAATTTTTTAACTCTTGGTAATTTTTTGTTAGATGAGACGTGTTGCCAGCAAAAAAATTGCTTTTCTACGAAGATCAATATACTTTAGGACGGGGGGGTAACGTTTTCAAACTTTTTTTAGCATTTTTTAAAATTTGATTTTCTGAATGGAGAACCTTTTAAGAACATTGTGTAAACATTTGAGAGGAATCGGAGCAAAACTAACGAAGATACAGCGTTAAGTAAAGTAAGTCGACAAAACTCGCTTATGAACGTTTAACACAAATTTTTTAGTGTTCAAAACTTTAAAGCGTTTTTCCCACAACTCACATTTTCAAAGCCGGTGCCCCTTATAACTTTAAAACTACTGCACCGATCCTTTCAAAACTTTGAACACTATTTCTGTACAAAAATCACGTTTTTCACTTCAAAGTGTTCTCAAAAAGTAAAAAATAAAAATTTCAAATAACCCTCCCAGGTTTACCTGGGGAAAGAGATTATCTGATGAAAAAACTTGGGTTTTTCGGTTTCATATGATCCAGCACGTAGTTATGAGGGGCACCACAATTCAACTTTTTTCGAGACGGTTCGAAATAATTGCTGCCATAAAAGTCAAAGTCAAAAAATAGCTTTATTGTTAAATGACACAAAAATATCGTAGACAAAGCCATATTTATAATACCTATAATAAAATATACAATATACAATTAAGCAGATAAGTCATTTTTAAAATTAGATGTACAAAGTTAAAGCAACACAAAATATTTTTACAGAGCAGTCAAACAAAAAATCAAACTAAAAAAATAAAGAAATAAAACGCTTACCCTACTAGACAATAAATAAGTCAATTTATATATTGTCCAGTCAACCAAACATCTATCTGTCATTATAAAACTCCAAGAGTGAGTATGCCTTCTCAGTTAAAAACCTCTTTGTCAGTCTTCTAAACCCTTTATGGCACTGTTGCCTCCTCAATAAAGAGGCAGCCTATTAAAAATTTTCTTTCCCTCATAAATAAATGACCTTTTAATAGTTCAGAGCAGAATGGGCATGTTAAGGGTAAAAATCTGACGCAGGTTGTAATGAGTTGGCAATGACAGTTCATCCTTATAAATTTTTAAAAACTAAACAGACCACCTCCAAAATATAAATACAAGTTAGGGTTAAGATAGAGTGTCGACGAACAAGGGACGACCACATATATCTAATTGCTCTCTTTTGTAACACAAACACAGATCCAAACAGATATTGAGAACATGATCCCCAAAAACAAATGCCATAACGAAGATGGGATTCGTTAGTGAAAAATAGGAATTTTTGCAATAATAAGTCCAGATTGTTATATATAACCCTCAGTGCATAACAACCTGAAGAGTTTATTACATAAATTATCAATGTGATTTTCAAACTTCAGATTGCTGTCAAATAGTTAATCCCAAAAAAATTTTAATTGCATTTGGCATAGCAATTAACTCATCTGAAACAAATGTTATCAAGTAACACCTAAACGTCAAGATATTAGTCTTGAAATATTAAAAGATAATAAATTTGCATCACACCACTGTTTTATCTTACACAAGTCGATAATTAAATTGCCCTTTAACCGATTAATGTCAGTATCATGCCAAAGAATGGTGGTATCATCCGCGAAAACAGTGAACCTTCCAGCTATTGAAAGCGAGGCAAGTCTTAACGTAGATAGGAACAGTAGCGGACCCAGAACCGACCTTAGAAACCAACCCCAGACTGAGTTCGTCAGAATTAACATCATTATAAACAACCTCTGAACACGCCCAGACAGATAAAAAGCGAAAAACCCCTCCCCGAGCAATCCCCTAAATCATGTGCCTCCAATTTTCAGAGCAGTATCTGGTGGCCACACAGTCGAATGATTCGACAGATCGCAAAACACCGCAGCGGCAGCCTCCCAGAGTTAGGTGGAAATACAGATGCTCAAGAAAAATCAAAGATAGCATCGCTCTGTCCGTCCCTGAAACAAACTTGAATTCGTTCAAAAAAATTTTTTGTTCATTCATAAAACATCATTTCCTCATCTTGACAATTTTTCCACTATCTTCGCCAAGGTAGGAGCAATGCTATAGGTAATGTTTAAGGATTGCCGTATCCCACCCTTAAAAGAAAATTTACAGCCTTTTTAAAGGCAGGAGGGAAATGTGACCCGAAGAAAGGAAGAAAATTTCTTTGCAGATTTGATAGTTCTTCTATATTACCGAACCAATTAAACTAATTTAAAAATGTATTTCAATTGCCAGAATTTTCTGTATAGTGAAGTGAGCTGTATTTTTTCCGTTTTAATCCTTTTTTTTAAAATTTCTTTTCTTTTTTTTTAATCCTAATAATGGGAAATGCTAGGTTAAAGTTATTGCTGTATTTTTTAATATTTCTTTATGAAAATTTTACTTAATATTCTTTAATTGTTATACTTTAATGTGGCATTAGTTTTAATAAACAGATTTTAACTGTGTTGTTCAAAAAAATTCGCAAAACCTTTTTTTTGCACAAATTAACGTTACCCCCTCCCCTCCCCCCTTAAGAAAAGCTATTTTAATTGTATTAAAATATTCGATCAAGTCCAATTTTATTTTTTATATAGTGTTAAAGAGTCAATTTTTTAAAGTGGCGGTCGTTTTCCATTTTTTGTTAAGTTATGCCTTTTTTGTACAGGGTGTTCCATTTTCAACGCTTTTATAAGGTATTTCCGTAATTGTTAGTGCTAACTAAAAAATAATGTAAAATGGTAAAATCAAAATTTGAAAATTTTCACTCACTTAGGAGATACGGGGAAAATAAAAAAAAATCAATTTTAGAGTGATCCTATATTTTCTTAGTTAAATAATCTGCCGTTCAGAATAAGTATATGGGGTCAGGTAAAAAAAAATATCGGATCTAACCTCTTTTTTTTTTAAAGGAAACACCCTGTATATGTTAATTTAAAATGATAACATATTAAAATCTCTTTTCAAAAATATAAACACCATGGATGTTATGGATTTTTAATAAGATTCATTTAAACTTTATTACTTTAAACCACAGTTGGGGATGAAACAAAGGCTAATATCATAGAAACAAAACTATGTTGACATGTGGCGGTAGTGAGCGATCTCCTGGTCAGTCTCGGAATTTGGTTTGGTATACCGATGGATCCAAGACTGACAATGGAGCCGGCGCAGGAATACCTGGGGAAATATGCCACTGTTTTCCAGGCGGAAATATATGCCATTGAACTTTGTCTGCGAGAGAACTTGAGGAGGAGATATAAGGGCAGGGACATTACTATCTTCTCTGATAGTCAAGCGGCCATAAAAGCTTTGGCATCCCAACAAGTCAACTCAAGGTTGGTTTGGAACTGTCTGCAATCCTCCTAAACCTGGCTAACCACAACAAAGTTACACTTTCCTGGGTGCCAGGACACAGGGAATACAGGGCAATGAAAATGCAGACTCCTGGCCAGGCGAGGCTCCGCAGCAATGTTTGTGGGTCCTGAACCTGTTTTGGAATACCAAAAGCCTCGGTTCGTGGCTACATGACTCGGTGGATTCAAACACAACATCAGTCATACTGGAACCACATTCCAAGGCAAAATCACAGTAAATCAATGCTGGACTCACCATCGAAAGCATTGACAAGTGAACTACTAAAAACTAAATAGGAATCATATTAGGATAGTGACAGGATTAATAACCGGACACTGCACCCTAAGAAAACATATGCACACTATGGGCATCTATAGAGAAGAACCCATTTGCAGACTATGTGACGAAGAGGAAGAGACAGCCTCTCACATCATATATGAGTGCCCTGCACTTACATACTGGAGAACAAATCAAAACCTCATGGTGGACACTAACCACCAGGAGGCTGGAGACCAGAAAAGAACAGTAAAGGGCTACTACACCTGTCTAAGGTGTCAAACCTTTTTAACTGAAACAAATACACAAGAGATACAACAAGCCCTGTAGGCTGCAGTGTCGAGGCGGACAAAACCTCAACTTGTGTATTTACTTTATCAATCAATCAATCAATCAATGTTGACATTCTAGCTGGAAAGACATTATACAATATATTTTAACATACAAATAGTAAAAGAAGTAATTGGAACAAGAAAGTAAATTAAAAAAAGTATAGAAACTTTGAAATGAAACAAAAGATTCAGATTAAGAGAAAAATAACGAAAATCATCGCAAATATTCGAAAACCTCTTCGTTTTTAATGCCCTTTTTTTCGGACGGATTTTAAGGCATTTATGATGTGTAATGGTTTTTTTTTTTTGAAAGGCCACATTATTTTTACAGTTAATTATTGGTGTTCGCAGGTAACTGACAATAATTTTTCTGGCAAAACAGCAAACGTTGAAAAAGATCCTAAATACATTCAGCTATAGGATAAAAATATGGAGGTTGTCAAAATCTTGATGATATAGACAATCAGAAGTAATTTTTACTGATGATGTCAAACATTAAAAAAAAATAAAGTAAATCGGTTAGTGGAATGACCTAAGATACCCTGTGTTTATATATTAATAAAATTTAAACAACAGCAAATATCTTTTACTTATGTCAAAATGAAGATATACAAGGTGTTTCTTCATTACTGCGAACAAATTCACAGACAGACTTTTTGGATGAAAGTACGAAAAAAATTTTTATAAACATATGTCCTAAACTTTTTGACCTAAGTAAAGTTTTAGGATTTTTTTTATAAGTATGGATAAATATAAAGCATAAAATTTAATATACATTTTTTGCAATAATAAAGAAACCCCTGTATATTGATATTCAGGACATTTTGGTAAATCCTTATATCGACGTCAATGATTGGTCTAGGAAGGAAATATCCCCGGATCCTCAAACATTTTTCTTTATGGATTTTTTTGGTACAGCAGGTGAGTTGAAGGGTACGGAAGCAATGGCAGACATACTTATTTTGCATATTGTGTTTTTTCTAAAGTGTTTAAGGGTAGGTTAGACACTTGGTTCTATTTCCTTTCAATTTTTTTTAATAAGAACGGTACTGTTTTATCAAAAATATTAAACTATGAATAAGAACTGTTTTAAACTTCACTAAACAAATAAAGACTTAGATCCGGTGTAGGAACTATGAAACTTACATCTTTTTGTCGTGTATTGTTTGTAACGTAACTTTGACAGTTATAATAAATCTTCATTTGGAAAAAAATAGATAATAATCTAAAATCATGTCAAAGGTGTTGACACCTCCAGGATATTAAACACATTTTTTATTTTTATTAGTCTCTGATAGACTGTATATTTTTAAAACTGAGTTGCTTGCTCTTGTACCTGCCAATTTAATTTTGTAACTGTCAGTTTGAATTGAGAATCTGGCGCAAGCCTAATTCAAAAATTTTGGCTAACATTTCCCCTATGTACAGGGTGTTAAGCTGCTTAAGTTTTTATTTTATTTCCCTTTATTGCCGAAACGAAAAGTCGTGAAACTCGAGATAGGTAAACAGAAAACAGTATAGTTCTTATTTAGATCACTGTAATATATAACATTATTATTCAATTTGGGTGTGCCTGTTAGTCAGTCACATTGAGCGATTGTTCGAGGCGGCCCATCACAAGAAGGTTTGGGACCATTTCACTAAAGCTCAAAGAAAGAACATCGAGGCTTGGAAAAAACAGTCGTTGGTATGTACCCCCTTGGACTTTGGACTAGCGCAAGTGGTTAGCGTTAGCATTTATGTGTAGCTCGGTATAATAACATAAATTTCAGTTTTTTTTTTGGGATTACTCGGTCTACTATGGTCCAGGTCCTGGGGTATAATGAACTGAGACTGCTCAGCCCTATTAACCACTAGGAACTTGCATGGGATCTGTCAGTTTATAGGGGTCAATAAGGCTGAGTAGGCTCAGTTCACTATACCCCGAGACCAGGACCAAAGTGGTCCCATTTTTCAGAAAATTGTAAGGCGAGTAATCTCAAAGAAAACATACTGAAACATGAATCCACTACAAAACTATAGAACATAGTTAAAAAAATTGTAATCCTCTCATTTCAATCAGGGTACCACAAATTCGAGGGTGAAAGGGTCAAAATAAGTAACACCTATTTTGTTGTAGATACATAGATACCAAAAAACAAACATTTATAAAAATTATTATATAAGAAGTTTCAACTAGTTAGTATTTCCAACGTCTTTATGGGACTTCTGAAAAGTTACATGTTTATAAGACTGTTAAATTATCGTGTTTGAAGATTCCTTTTTTCTCTTGGAAATGTGAATTGCTTAGACCAGCATTTCTCGACCTGTAGTACGCGTACCACTGGTGGTACGCCGGATGCCGCGCCAGCAAAAATCTATTTAAACGATTTTGGGCGCGTTGTCAAATCGCCGATGGCCAGTTGTCAGAAATTACAAGTGTAATGACCTCAACCAAAATCACTGATAAAGTTGCGCTTATCCATACCGATTGCAGACAGAGACTACTAGCCCTAAGGTGACCACGCTACACCTCGGCTCTACTACTAGATTGTCACCGTACCCTTGTGGACGCTTCCAGCTTGATTGTGGTCATCCTCTGCTGGGCCAAACGACTCGCTCACTCCAAAGGCAACCGCATCGCTGACTCGTTGGCCAGGAAGGCTGCCGGGACAAAACCTTTTGGACTCGAACCTTTCGTAGTTCTGACAGGGTCTACAATAAGAGACCTAATCAAAAGACCTCTCATCAGCAGTTCACAAGACGATGGAATGAAACAGTAAACTTTAACTTTTCCAGGGAGTTACTGAACTGTCCTGACAGAGATACAGCTAAACATTACTTGGCAATGCCTGAGGCGAACCTTCGTCTATTCAGGGGCGTTCTTACTGGGCATTGTCAACTGCGAAAGCACTTCTTTAGAATGGGTATAAATGACACACCTTTGTGTAGACGTTGTAAACAGGAAGGTGAGACGGTGGAGCACATCCTTTGTGACTGCCCTGTACTCTTGTGCAAGTGAGAAGATCCATGCTGGGCAAGTATTGGCTTTCCTTGGCCGACATTAAGGAGATTTTCCTCGGCGATGTTGTTACATACTTTAAATCAGTAGATGGGTGACGTACTGAGTGAGAAGTTTCCTTAAGGAGGTAGCACAACGGGACTACCGAGGCCCAGGTGCTGTGATGTTTATCATCCTCCTCACTTTTAGATTCAGATTCAGACCTCAATCAAAGAAAATTATAGTTTGCACTATAGACGGACAATGCTAAATTTTTGGACGCTCGCATATTCAGACGGCCGTCCATCGAGAAAAAATACGTTCACACACTGCTATCTAAACGAATACTGTTGCTAAAGTTATAACAATGGTAAAAGTAATTAGGAATAATGTGGGAAATAGGCCAAATTCGTTGTAATAATGATAATTTATTTATTTTTTTGTTGTATAACAAAATTTTAATTGTAAACATTTTTACTTTGGAGAATTAAAATTTGATCAAAATGTAGCATTGTTGTGTGCGTCTGTAGTGAAAATTAAACTGAAGCCTGCAGGAAAATTACATTATTTCCTTCCTCCAGCTTTCTTAATTAAAAAAAAAAGGAGACGAGAAAAAATATTGTTTCCAACACTTGATAATTTTATTAGGAAAAATAATATTTAGCTACGACCTGATTTTTTAATAGATAATAAAACCCACTGGTTGGTTTAATATAAACATACAATAACTGCTTTCCCAAATACCTCAGTAATTTTTCTTGGATCAAGCCTTTTTGGCTGACATCGAAAAGTTAAAAACTTTACTGTCAGAAAAAAAGAGCAGTTTTTAAACTTAATTGTGACTCGAAATCAAAGCAAAGCTTTTCAAAAATGGCTCTGAATTAGCTAAAAACGCAGTTAAATTGTATTGCCTTTTAGGACGAGTTAAGTAAGACAAAACAATGCTAAATTTTTGGTATTACGTTTGGACGCTTGCTTACTCGAGCGGGCGTCCATCGAGAGAAAATATTTATGTTCACACGCTGCTATATAAACAAACACTGTTGCCAAAGCTATAACAATGGTAGCAGGAATTAGGATTTATTTCTGTGAAAATAAGACAAATTTTTTATAGTTTGTTTATTTTGATTTCTGGGAATATCAAATTATAAGAAAAATTATTTGGCTTTTCTCCAGAATAAAGATATTTATATATTATTTAAAAAAATATTTTATTTTTAGAGATTATTATAGTATTCCGCAAAATAGTACAAAAATGAGCATAAAAGTTTAATTTTATAAAATTGAATTTTTAAGTATATAATAAAATAATTATTTTTATGGAAGAATAAAATAGAAGAAAATTACTTGAAAAATTTGCAACGCGTTATAAGATATATACGATTTTCAAACTTAGTTATGACGGACGGTGTAGCACATAAATTATTTGATTATATTACAATGTCAGTTAATACAACACAATTTTTTAGTTTCTTATCTGTTTTAAGTAATATAATCAAATAATTTATGTGCTACACCCGTCCGTCGATAACCAATAAGTTTGAAATAACATATATATCTTATAACGCGTTGCAAATGTTTTCAAGTAAGTTTTTTTTTCTTCTATTTTTATATAACTTCATAAAAATAATTATTTTATTATAGTACTTAAAACAATTCAATTTTATAAAGAATTAAACCTTTTATGTCTTTTCATGTTTTTGTTACTATTATTGCGAGAGCAGACTAGCTCTCCATAATAATCTCTAAAAAAAGTATAATTTTTTTTTTAAATAATATATAAATATCTTTATTCTGGAGAAAAGCCAAATAATTTTTCTTATAAGACAAATTTGTTGTAATAATTATATATTTTTTTTCTCTATATAGTAAAATTTTACTTTGAAGAATTAAAATTTATTAAAAAATATATTTCTAGTTGATGAGATACACAATGTTAAATATGATTTAGAAAATTTCAAATATATATATTTTTTATGACATCCACTTATAACAAAAAAAGGTGAATTTATACAACAAAAATTAATATTTATTTATTATTAGAAATCGAACGTTCCGATTAATTTTTTCTACAATTTAACAACACATTAATGACAAGTTTTCTAGAGTTAAATATATTTTATTCTTATTTGATGTCTTGCATATTGTGTTGTTGTTTTTGCATCGTTTTCTCTGTAATGAAGACGTTAAAAGGCATATTCTTGCTGACTTTTTTTTAAGTGCGTTTATTAAAATGAAAATATTTGTCAACAGTATAATTTCTTCGTACTTACATGCAGCCTCTTAAGGTCCATATTATAGCTACACATATTTGCAAATCGCACATAACCGTAAAATCTTTATTTTATTTTTGGTATTAACAAAACTATGTTTTTAGTAAAGTCTTAACAATTTTATAAACAACAGTTTTACCAAAAACAAAATAATTACTATCCAGGTGAAATTTACGAAAGAAAATACTAGAAGTAGTCAAGTCCAAGGATCTTGCATGATTTAGTTTATCTTTTTACTATTCGTTAAGAAGTTTGTTGTTAATTAAAGTTAGGGGGAAAACACTGGAAACATAGAAAAGATTTTTTTGCTATTTTATGCTTCTCAGAATATTAGTACTTGTATTAAAGAGGTATCGCCAGCTAGAACAAATTATTTTATGAATTTACTTTATCTCTTCCTAATTATTCCCTTTTAATCAAAGTGGCAGCTATTCCAAAAAATGTAAATAGTTTTGGCAGTAAGAATAGCATCGACCCATAGCTGCTTGGAAGGCAGACATTCGAGTAAGTATCATCTGTCAAAATTTTACAGTTTTTGATCCTGCCATCCTAGGATTCGTTACGAAGTTTGGTGGGTATCCTTTATAAGGTACTGGAAATATTTCAGCTATGTAGTTACAGCGAGAAAAGGTTACTCGACGGGGGTCCTAATATGTGTCCAATGGCAATTTTTGGTCGTATGGTTGAGTGCTGGTACCACTCATCTGACCACATAATATGTAGTTGAGCTTTGTCAATTGATATTCAGGATATATTATTTGTAATTTAAAACATATCGGATATAATCTAGCATTGCTAGTTGTAATTAAAAAAATGTCATTTATAATTTTGAAATTATTAGGTGTAATTCAGCTTTAGTAATTCATAATTCAGAATAAATCATTTGCAATTCAAAAAATGTCAGATGGTATTTAGCTTCGTCAGTTATAATTCAGAATATATCATTTGTACCTCAGAAAGTCATAGATGTAATTCAGATCTGTTAACAGAGATTTGGAATACATATCGTTAGTAATTCAGAAAATATAACATGTAATTTATGTTTGTCAATAATAATTTGGAATATATTATTTGTTACTTAAAAATCACAAATGTAATTCAGCTGATCACTGAAATTCAGAATATATCATTTGTAACTTAGCAAGTTACAGATGTTATTCACATTTGTTAATTGAATTTTAGATCATATATTATTTGTAATTCAGAAAACATCAGATGTAATTCAGCCTTGTCAATTATAATTAAGAACATATAATTTGTAATTAAAAAAAATCATATGATATTTAGCTTTCAGTTATAATTTAGAATCTATCATTTGTAACTCAGAAAGTCACTGTTATTCAGCTTTGTTAAGTGAAATTTAAAATGAATTCTTTATGATGTTTTTTTTAAAATTAGTTTCATACTTCCCTAATTAGAATTAAGAGGTGTAAATATCCTACACAGTTAAAATTTTGGGGTTTTAAAAGCGATAAGAAATCTTTAATTATGTTTCCAGTGTTGGGTGTATAGTTTAACAGTAACAATATAAAATAAAAACAGTAAGGTAAGATCAACGCAGGTAAGTTAGTCAGGCAAAGTAAGTCAGACAGACAAGGATGGATAAACACGTATTTCTCACCATATAAAAGAGACAGACACGTGTTCACGCATCAGCATTTTGGTATAAACTTATGTAATGTGGTTTTTTTTTGTATATTATGCAGTACAATTTTATAATTCTGATTAAAGACAGAGACATAATAAGATTTACCAAAATAAGTGAATATTTTAGGTAAGTCATTTTAGATACCATTTTTTCCATTTATTAGAATGCGCTCTTCTAAGTTAAATATTGCAAGCTTATTTCGGGACACCTTGTGTTTGTTTAAGAAGAATATGCTCTGGATATATAAAAATTACTATATAATATAGGTAAGTTCTTCTCTAACAGGGTAACCTGAAAACTTTAAATTTCTTAAGGCGTTTAAAAATTGAATTAATTTTTTAGTATCAAATGTCAATCATCAGGTAGGTCCAACCAATAGGCCTTTTCATCATGTGACAAGCGCAAGCGCAGTCGCCATGTTGAAAAAGCGGCAATTCAAAAGTTTCGTACTGTTTTGATCGACAATGGCTGGGAATGCAGTATTATCTCCCCAATTAAATCATTTACTGAAAAAAATCGTTGATGGTGCTTCACTGATTTATAATTCAGTTGAAGCCCATAATTGTACGCAATTAAAAAGGTAGCTTAAATGTCATGGACGTCTTTAAAAAGGAAAAGGAAGTGAGCTAATTGAGAGGTTAGGCATCATTACTTCTTTACTATACGAAAAGTATCTATAATTTTATTCTAATTAGACCTACCACGTATATACAATTGTTATATTGATTAAATTATATTGTATTTAAATGATTTATAGCGTGTATCACTCTACATACTCCATAACAACACCGCTTCTTCGGTCCTTTTCGTACTGATATCATTATAATAATCGATTAAAAAAACCTATTTGCTAATTAAAGCACTTTTTTCTTTATTTTCGTATTTCTTTTCTTTAATAACTATACTTTCTTTAGTATTTTTTATTTTAATTATGTTTTTACATGCCCTTTTACATGCTTGTTTACAAAAAACAGTACGAAAAAAATGGCTGATACTGACGCATGCGCACAAAAAAAATATTGTGATGAAAAGGCCTATAAAGTTACAGTGTTCTATTTATAGATCATTTTATCGACCACAGACACTAGAGGGCGGTTATTATGATATGGGAGCAGTAAGGTAAAGAAGTGGGGTTAACCATAGGGTATACACGCTACAACCAAGGTCAAGCACATCCGTCTTTAATAATAACGGTGTGCCATTATGGGTGGTTCGGATTTTAATGGTGGGAAGTTTAGAAGTAGCAGTTATTTGTTTACCTTCTGTAGTGGTACTACTCCGGTGTCTATAAGGCGCCGTGAAATGCAGCAATTGCACTTCTCGCTCCTGAACATCGTTAAGAACTGTTGGAAATTAGGTTAAACTTCTTAAAATCCAGTACAATACTTAGTACTTGGGCTTTATACTAGTATGATATCATAAGCATTAAAAAAATATTAAGGTATAAATTTGCGCAAAATATTACTTTTGGTAAGTTGTCAGAATGATCCCTGTTAAAAATTTGTACTGCATAATATATACGTATAAGATGTCGTTTGTGTTTTAAAATTGACTGGTAATCGACCAACTAAAAGTGTTCCTTTATAAGTTACCTGAGATTTGCTTAACTACTAAAAAAATTGTTAGTATTTAGAACATTTAGTTTACCCACTACAATGGTAATGGAGCAATACAGAACATGTCATGGTTAAGTTTTTACTATATCTCTATAATTGTTTTAAACAAATTGATTTTAAATAAGTTAATAAATAAAAATTATATCTCCGTATCAACCTTTTTTTATTTTTAATCAGAATTACTAATATTGTTTTGTTAAGTCTCTTAGTTACTCAAAGTTAAGAAAACTGGGTTGAGAAATGAAGTTTAGGCAAATCTTTAGTAACTTTTTTCTACAATCGGTTATCTAATCTGGATTTGTATTTTTTTAGGAAATAAAAAATTTCCAGCTGGAGGAATTCCAAGAGAAACAGAAAGACGACGATGAAATGGACGTGTCGGACGACGACGAACCCGCGAAGAAAAAATCACGTGATACGGCTACGGACGAGCGTAACGACTTGAAAGACGAGAATGACAGTTTGAAGTGTCAAGTGGAAGCTTATAAAAACGAGGTAAGTTGATAATAGTCCTTTTTAGTTTAAATAATGGTAGGATTGTCAGGTATACAAGGTTTTTAGTGGTCAGGGTGCTATGGGATTTAAACTTTGCTAGGAATTAGTCAAAAATTTTTGAGCCACAATAGATCGATCGGTCGCGTGAAAGGGTTTTATACCCACTCACTTCAAACCTACCTACCTACCTAGTCAAAAAATGGGTTTAATTTGGGATTTTTTTTTTTTAATAAAAAAACAACCAATTTAAAAAATCTTTCACTATAGACGCACACAACATTGCTAAATTTTTGGTTATAGATTTGGACGCTCGCTTATTGGAACGGCGCCCATCTAGAAAAATACACTCACGAGCTACTCTACAAGGTGAGTCGGGAGAAAAACGCACCAAACTCCAGGTGAGTTTTGTACACGTGAAAATAATTAAAATAAAACTCATATGTTCTTATCCGATTCTCATTTATTTTTAAATTATAGCGTTATTAAAAAATGTTTTAAATAGTTTACCGCTTCTTATCACAAATGCTGTAGGTATCGATTGTTTGGTCCATTTTGTTGTTCGGCTTACGTGTTAGTGTCAGTGTGTTTGACGCGTTTATTTGTTCAGCTTTCAATAAATTCTTCTAAAATGCCACACATCTATTCAAATTTAGAATATGCAAATATGGTTTTCTTTTACGGCTTTTGTAATGGGAATGCTACAGCTGTTCAAGAATACTTATGACGATTTAATCGTGGAGAAATCCGGACAAAACGTATTTTTTAGAGTTAACAACAAACTTTGCGAGACCGAACTTTGCCCAGTACTAACATAAAATCTGAACGGGCCATTCGACAAGGTTTAGAAGAAGAGAAAATATCCCTTGAATTTGGTAGAAGATGATACGATCACGGCGAATTTCTACTCAATTGGTCATTCCACAGAAAACAGTAATCAACACGCCTCCACGAAAGCAAGGCCTATATTCATACCGTGTACAGCATATACAGCGTGTACATCACCTACAACCGGAAGATTATGTTAGGCGTATGCAATTTTGTGGTTGGTCACAACTCTCATGTATGATCAAGTTTAAAATCCACATGTACCACAACAGTCGAAACTGATTTCTCAGCACAAGTTTTCGGTGTGGTGTGGTATGGTCGATAGTTATTTAATTGGCCTCACATTTTAGAAAATCATCTGACAGGAGAGGATCATTTATTTTTTTTGCTTGTCAGGTCAAGCAATATTGGGACGAAGAGTTTCCAGGACTATGGTCGCGGTGGTCCTATTAGTTGGCCTCCAAGATCTCCAGACCTTACACCACTGGACTATTGTGGGGTCGGTTTAAAAATGAGGTGTACAAAGTGAACGTCGACACTCGGAAGGCTCCTAATTCGACGCATTAGAAATGCGGCAGTGTTTCTCAAAGAAAGGTTAATGGCGGTATTTTTGAACCCTTGTTAAAACAGCGCTATAATTAAAATCATGTTCATTTTGTTTGTTTGTAATTACGTCTTATTTTCAAACAAATGGAGAATAACCGATATAAGAACATATGTTTTTTTTAATTATTTTTACATGTACAATACACACCTAGAGTTTGCTAATTTCTCCCGACTCACCCTGTATAAATAAACACTCTTCTTGCCAATATAACAATGGTAACATAATTAGGAATTACTTCTGTAAGAAATAGGCCAAATTTGTTGTAATAATGATAATTTAGTTTTTTTTGCTGTATAATATTAAAATTTTAATTATGTAAATTTTTACTTTGGATGTATGAATGTCTTTGTATGTCTGTCTGTTTAAAATTAAACATAAGGCTTCCGAATTTGACAAAAAAATGTTATGAAAAGAATGAACACTTTGTTAAAGGCCAGTTCAGTGGATGTAAAAAACTAGTCATTAGTGTGTTGTTAAATTGGGGAAAGAATCAAGCGGATCGTTCGAATTTTTAATAATAAATGAATATTAATGTTTATTGTATCATTTAAGCTATTTTAAATACATCGTGTATTCCAGCAACTATAAATATATATTTAAAAAAAAATTAATTCTCCTAATTAAAATGTTATTATTATACAGCAAAAAATTAATTATTACTATTACAACGAATTTGGTCTATTTTTCACAGAAATAATTTCTAATTACTGTTACCTCGATATAGCTTTGGCAACGGTGTTCGTTTATCTACCACCATGTGAACGCATTTCGACATGGACGCCCGCTTGAGCAAGTGAGCGTTCAAATTTTTATTACCAAAAATTTAGCTTTGGTTTTGTATATCTACAGTGTAGAAAAATCATAATTGTTTTTACATAAAAAGTAATTTTTTGAACAAGAATAGCTAATAACTGAGCTGTTAAGATATCTATGTTTTAGGTTGAATATGGGGAAATGGACTACAAAAGATACGGGAAGACAAAGCAGGGGAAACACTAAAAATGCTGAACAACTCTCAGGCATGCAACAGCAATTAATGGAAGCTAAACGAAGACAAACCGCAGGAGATCATCGAGTTAGAGAGCTTGAGGCGAGATTAAAGATCGATAAAGCCTCTAAAATATCGGAAGTAATCAATCTGGATGATGACGACGGTGAACAATCCGAAAGTGTCAGTATCGCAGATCGTTCGGATTCGACTTCAGTCGGTTATAACAGATTTAATGTCACCGGTTCCGAAGCAAAACTCATCGGTATAATATCGACGTTCCTGAATGTTCATCCTTTCGGCGCAGGCTTGGACTACATATGGTCGTACATAAACAAAATAGAGTCCAATTTGAGACCCTCTGATATTGAGCAGCTCATGAGCAGATATCCTACAGTGTTCAGGCAAGAGTTGGTTGGCATTGGTGCCAATATTGAACGAAGATGGATTTTCACGGCGTTTAATAAAGCTCAGAGTCCTGTTGCAGAAGAGGAAGGGATGATAGCGAGTAAAGGATATTAGGTTAGGTTTAGAGTAGAGTCTTGTGTGACGTTAAAAATATATCTACAAATTAATGTGTAGGTGTTGATGGTTGTAATAAATAATTTATTATTGGTGAAAATTGTTTTATTTTTATTTTTCTTAACATAAATTTCACCCAATATATAAATCATACCATTAAACTCATTTTTAGGAATGTTTTAGAGGATTTAATACTGATTCTGACTGTGCAGTTACATTTTTGTTACTTTCACCACACTTTTTTGAACCACCTGGTGTGCTTAAAAATAATTTTAAACTATACATCTCAACAGTCTCCAGAACTTTTGTATTTAACTTTTTTTGTAATTAAAATTAAGAATATGTCTAAAAATTCATGTGCAGGTGTTGATGGTTTAATAAAAAGTTTTTATCTGAAAAATACGTTTATTTAAAAATAATTCTATACAAAAGTCATTTAAGATACATAAAATATCATTAATAAATAAAACAAAACAAAATACACAATTATAAACAGTTCTAAAAATATAATCTTTTATTTTCCCTTCTTTTTTCCTTTTCCTTCCTTTTTAACGGGTTCTGGTTCAGGTTCAGGGGGAGGTGGTTCGGTACTGGTTTCTACGTCATGCAGCTCAGTAGCAGATGGTTCATTTTGCACTTCAACTACTTCTTCTTCTACTGGCGGTTGGGCAGCTTTTTTCTCTGAAAGATTTTAAAGAGGAGTTAAAGAAAAAAGAAGACAAATAGAGCACACATACAGTGTGTCCCAAATTGGTGGGGAATGTACGGGAAACCACGATGATAGAGAATCGGTTAAATAGGAAATTTGGACAATTATGTTAGTAAGCTAATCCCATTTACTACATGGTTTTATCTATTCAGGTTTTTGAGAAATTTAAAAAAAACTGAAAATTTCCAATTTTGTAAAACTTCTTCATAGCAATTTTTGTAGAATATGACTGTAGTAGTCAATTTTCATTTTCTACGTTTCTTGATTTTTTAGAATCATCATTACTTTATTTTTATATGGACTTATCGATTTTTCATATTAATTTTTACGCAGCCAAATAGTGCTTTTATTGATTTCAACAATGTATAACATGTTATAATTTAAGAGTTTATAACTTCATTTAAAAAAACAAATATTTTTCAGTTACGTCTTGATTTCTGGCGAACGTCATTTTTTTGTAAACAATAAAATATTAATAATTGGCAAAATAAATAAGCTGAACAGATATTTTACAGAAATGGGCCTGCGAACATAGCCATAACGTTAATACTCGTGATACAACAAGTTAATTGAAACAAGTGAAAACAAAGACAATGAAAAGTGACTAAACTAATATTCCAAATGAAGATGTAAAATAACGATTCAAAATTCAAAATGTTGTCCATACTTCAACATATTAACCAATTTTTTTAAATAAATAGTCCTAACCACTCCCATGAATGGTTGACTCAGGAATGTGGAATTCTCATCAACATTCCTGGCTGAGGATGTTGGATTTTCTTTAAAATGTTGGTTAACCGCAGCATCTCGTCGATTTTCAACGTACTTCTTAAGTCGTGGTTTTTTAAAACTTCCGGAATTTAAGCAAATTTGTAACCAGTTTTCAAAAAGTATGTTAGTTTAGGGATGCTGCCTTGCAGGAAAATTGTTTGTGAAATAAGTTTGCGCAGCTATATTAACATTTTTATTGCTTTGGAAATAACGTTGCAAAATATCTAGTTTTTCTTTAAATAATTAACCATTTTGCAAAATTGAAAAATTTTTAATAATACTCGAGCTAACTTGGTAATGACGCTAGATGACATTCGCCGGAATCAAGGCCAACTGAGAAAAATATTTGTTTTTTGGAGTGGATGAGGTTATAAACTCCTAAACTATAATATGTTATACATTGTTGAAACAAGAATAAAAGCACTATTTGGCTGCGAAAAAATCCACAGTGGCGCCTCATATAAAGTAAAGTTGATGATGATTCATCAACTTTACTTTTTCATATGGGCGCCATTACATTTTGTTGTAACACGGTATTAACGTTATAGCTATGTTCGCGAAATCCATTTCTGTAAAATATTTGTTCAGCTTATCTATTTTGCCAATTACTAATATTTTATTGTCTACAAAAAAAATGACGTTCGCCGGAAACAATGCCAACTGAGAAAAATATTTACTTTTTTGAAATAAAATGAGGTTATAAACTCTTAAATTATAACATGTTATACATTGTTGAAATCAGAATAAAAAGCATTATTTGGCTGCGTAAAAATTCAATATGTCATTCCATATGAAAAAATAAAAATGATAATGATTCTAAAAACCCGAAACGTAGAAAATGAAAAATTAACTACTCAGTCAAATTCTACAAAAAAAGTTGCTATGGAAGAAGTTTCTTTTTACGGATTTAAAAATTTTCACTTATAAAAAAAATATGGCCGATTTTCGAAAAATGAATGTTTCAGGTTTTTTCAAAATTTCTCAAAAACCTGAATAGATAAAACCATGTAGTAAACGGGATTAGCTTACTAACATAATTGTCCAAAACTTTCCCATTTAACCGATTTTCTATCTATCGTGGTTTTCAAGATCCCCATACATTCCCCACCGATTTGGGACACTGTATAGAGTGTCCTTATTTTTTTCTTATCCAGGTGATTTTCTACATTTTTTCGGACTCCCGGTATACAGGATCGGTTAAATTCTAGAATAGTTACCTTTCTCGACTGTTTCATGAAAGTCTAATTCTGCCTGCTTAACCAGACTGTCTGCAAAAACATGTTCGGAAATAGCTTCCAGGTTTTCAGAAATTTGTTCGTCATCTATGGCTTCTCCTTGCTGAGGTTGTTTGGTTTTTTGTTTGAGGCGCAACTCTCTGCTTCGAGCTTCGAGTATTTTCTCTCTTCGACTTTCTCTTTCAAACATCTAAAAATCATCATTCCCCAAATTAAAAAAACAAAAAATTTAGTTTTTAAACTAAATTCTAAACCACCCGGTGGGAAAAAAAAATATTTTTAGGGAATAAGTTCTTTAATTAATCAAATTATTCCTAGTTAAAAATTTTAAAAGGTAAAAATACGAAAATATAAATTTGGGTTTAAAGGGAATACCCCACCAGGTGCTCCAACTGCCCAAAAAAATTTTTCCCTTGGGCAAGGTTTTCTTTTTTTCCTTTTTTTTTGGGGTTAAAATTAAGTTTTCCACAAATTTCTGAAATTTTAAATTTTAAATTTTTTTTTGAAAAACCTAATAAAAAAACTTTTCCTTGAAAGTGTCTAAAAATATTTTTTAATATGCCAAATTTAAATTTTTGGGATAAAAAAGTATAATTATTCATTATTTTGGAGCAGAGGGTGGCCAGAAAGGATGTGGGGAAGAGCTAACATCCCAAAAGTACTATTCATTTTGTTTTAAAAAAAAATGGCAGGAAACACACTCTTTGAGAGAAAAACTGGAAGTGGTCGCCCCAAACTATCGAATCAAAAACAAGACAATAATTTAGTTAGTGTTTTAAAAACCCAAACCCATTCAAATCTGTAGTTACAGAAAAAACGGAAAGAAACCCCTGCCCCACCCGGGCCCCAGCCCTTAAAACCTTTTTAACAAATGCAAATAAAGAACAACCCCTTTGGGATTTCCTCTACAATTTTACTTGGAACCCCCCGATTTTTTGAAAATATAATATTCACCGATGAAAAATTTCGTGGCTACAATGGGATACTTAAGGTTAATTCCTCCAAAATTTCCCGTTTGTGCCAAAAAAAACCCAAAGGAAGAATTTATTGGGAAATTTTCGGTAAATTTTGGGGGTGCTATGAACAAACTTGGTTATTTAAATTTTTTTTTTTTTTTTTTTTTTTTTTTTTTTTTTTTTTTTTTTTTTTTTTTTTTTTTTTTTTTTTTTTTTTTTTTTTTTTTTTTACTTAAGGTATACAGGCCCAAGGAACACGATTTATGAAAAATATCCCCAAAAGGACAGAAGTAGTGGGCGTTTTTCAAATTTTTGGGGGGTGGCTAGGCAAAGGACTTGGTGTATGTTATTTTATCAAAGGAAGGTTCAATGCGTAGGTATATATAGATCCACTACAGAATATCATGCTTCCTTCTGTATTCGATCGATTTCCGGACAGAAATTTTATCGTTCAGCAAGATAAGTGTCCCGTTCATACGCCCCTGCAAGTCGATAAATGGATGGAAGAGCAGCGTTTCAGGGTTTTACCGTGGCCCGCACGTAGTCCAGATTTAAATGTTATGGAAAATGTTTGAGGCTTATTAGTTGTGGTTAGTGTAAATAGGGAAAATGAGTTTGGGCCGCAAAATTTAAACGAAACTTAAGAATAAAATGTTAGAGGCTTGGAATGAGTTACTAGGAAATCCGGACTACGCCCGGGCTTTGGTCCATTCGATGCCTGGAAGGCTACTTTAGAAAAAAACGGTGCCGCAATAAAATATTAAATTTGTTTGGAAGGATATTTAAGTTTGTTTAAAATAATTAAATTATTAATTAATTTATTAATTTGTTAGTTTTTATAAAATATAAATATGTTTTTAACCTTTTGCTTTATTTATAGTTATTAAAAGTAAAACAAGGTAAAAAAGAGCGATTTACAAAAATTTGCAGAAAAGTCAAAATTTGACAAATTTTTTGTCCAAGATTTAATGGCAGTCACTGTACAGGGTGGCGCCTTTTCGTTGACCTTACAGGGTACAGCGAAAACTAAAAAAGATAGAACAAATCTGATTGTGCTGAAACAAATTCAATGGTGAAACTAAATCATGGATAACTTGATTCGTTTTGGAGATACAGAGTGTTTTTCAAATTTTGTCAATTTCGCCAGGCACTTGTAACTCGCTTGGTATTAGAGATAGAAAAACTGTACATAGAAAAGTTTTAGGATTTTTGCGTAGAATTCAGTAGCGTACCTATATTTTTTTTATTGACTTTTATTTTTAAGTTATAACACATAGTTGGGTTTTTTTAAATGGAACACCCTGTATATTTTTTAAAAAATGGATAGAGCTTACAAAGACCAAATTAATGATATATAGTTTAATGGGTCTGTCTGTAATAGATCTTGCGTAAATTGGCAAAAACCTATAAAATTAAAAGATGTAACACAAAGTTGTTTTTTTTTTAATGGGACACCCTGTGTATTTCTTTAATAACTAATAAAACAGACAAAGATCGATTAAATAATATATGGTTTAATGGATCTGTGTGTAATAGATCTGGCCCAAACTGACAAAACCATAAAAAATTAAATAAAACCAAAAATGAAAACTATGTAATTTTAATATCTCAAAATCATAATAAAAACATATTAATAATAATATTAAGATACGAAGCAATATAATTTTAATTTATACTTAAAAGGGAGAACTATTTAATTATCTTAAAAATACATTTTTAGATAAACTAAAATTTAACATAATTACCAGTAATACTAATATTATAAGTTGAATAATTTAAACAAACAAAAAGAATTAATTATTTTATAAATTTTAATTACGAAATATTTAGGTCCTTTACAGCAAATGTTCAAATTGCAAACCATTATTTTCTATACATTTTTCGCAACGTTTAGCGACACTTCTTAAAGCATTATATATATGCAAGTTGGACACCTTTTGTAAACTGTTCCTAAATGCATGTGTAATTCATTTAAATTGTTGCTCTTAGTTTTATAGGTTTCGTTTTTAACAAATCCCCAGAGGAAAAAGTCCATAGGGTAAGGTCAGGTGACGTGCCGGCCACCTAACTGGACCATTGGTACCTATCCACTTATTGGGAAAATGTTCATCAAGAAATAACCTCGCGGCACGGCCATTGTGGCAAGAATTACCGTCTTGTTGAAAGATGACATTATTCATTTCCAGAAGGGGAAGATTATCTATCTCATTTAATAAATTTTCTTCCAAAATATTTAAATAAAGGTCTGTTGTGAGATTGTCATCAAATTCAAAATGGCACAAAATTCTGTTCTTATAAAGTGCAAACCACACATTAAAACCGAATTTCCCTTGTCTGACTCTGTTTACTGTCAAACGAGGATTTCCGTTTGACCAGTAAAAATTATTGTGGCGATTAAACAGTCCATCACTAGTTACTCGAACTTCATCTGTCCATATTATCTTTCTGAAAACTCTGGATCTTTTCACATTGCCGGAGATACCACAAACAAAATGTGATACGGCGTTCTGCGTCACCCGGATGTAAATTATGGATTTTTCTAAAACATATTGATTTGGTAATTGTGAGCTGTTTCTAAAATTTTTTTACTTTTTTTTTCTCATTAACACCATAAATAATGGTTTTTCCCAAAAATTTTTGTCTGGATGATGCAGTAGGTTCTGCACAACATACCCTATTGTATTCATTTCTTCCAGCTCTCTGTTTTCTTTATTATAGTTCTTTGAACGTGGTTTTTGAAAAGATCCAAAGGAAATCAAATTACTTACTAATCTGGAAAACATTTTCTGTCCTGGTTGCCTTCGTTCTGGATATCTATTAAAATACAGATTTAATGCATTTATACTATTTTTTCCACTTTCAATGTAACATTCCAACATATTAAATTTTTCGTAATTTTGAAACTCCATTTTATAAAATAATATCACTGCTTCCAAATAAGTCATACTAGTACGTCAGTTTCATTTGTTTCATACGGGTTTTATACTCAAAGCCTACTTTAGAAAATGTTTCCTTTTTCAATCATGATAAACACAGCAATATCAAAACTTTTTTATATAAAGTTTAGGCATAGGTTTAATAGTATGAATTATTAAATATATATTTTAGTCTTGGATTTTTTATTCGTAATTTAAATTTTAGTTATATAGAAGTTAGAAAATTGGTTAAATAATAAAATAAGTGTTAGCAAGGATCGGATATATGATTTTTTTTTACGTTTTTGGCAGTTTGCCCAAGATCTATTGAACACAGACCCATTAAACCATATATCATTTGGTTGATATTTGTCAGTTGCATTACTTATTAAAGAAATACACAGGGTGTCCCATTAAAAACAACAACTTTGTCTCAAATATTTTAATTTTTATAGGTTTTTGCCAATTTGCGCAACATCTGTTACAGACAGACCCATCAAACTATATATCATCGAATTGGTCTTTGTAAGCTCTATCCATTTTTAAAAAAATATACAGGGTGTTCCATTTGAAAAACCCAACTTTGTGTTATAACTTAAAAATAAAAGTCAATAAAAATTTATAGGTACGCCACTGAGTTCTACGCAAAAATCCCTAAAACTTTTCTATTTATACTTTTTTTCTATCTCTAATACCAAGCGAGTTACAAGTGCCTGGCCAAATTGACAAAATTTGAAAAACACTCTGTATCTCCAAAACGAATCAAGTTATCCATGATTTAGTTTCACCATTGAATTTGTTTCAAAAATCGAAATCGTGATTGCGCAATCAGATTTGTCCTATCTCTTTCAGTTTTCGCTATACCCTGTAAGGTCAACGAAAAGGCGCCACCCTGTACATACAGAATATAATTTAAGGAGTATTTAAGACGTCAATTAATATAGATAATTAATGAAGAAAAAACATACGATTGTTGGACTAATAATATTTTTAAAAACAAAAAATATTTGGCAGTGCAGCTTCGCAGCTCTTATTAAAAAATCGCCACTATAACGGATGTAGCATTATCTTTGTATTGCAAGCAAATCTTACCGCAGTAAGCAACAACTTATCGTTTTTATTCGACACGGATAAGTTTTCGCTAAATTCCACCAAGTAAGTAGTGCCCTTTTGGTTGCCCACTGCCACCAACCGTCCCATTTCATGTGTTCTTATGCATCTCAACGGTTCGTCGCAGACTTTAACACTGAGACACGCTTGTTTTTGTTGCTGCAAGATATCCCAGACGTCCAAGACGCCATCTGTCCTTGTGGTAAAGAAAACCGATAATCTACAAAGAAATTTAGTTTAGTCAAAAACCTATATTATTTAGATCAAAGATTGATGTAGTTGCTTTGTTCATTGCATTGCTTTAATAAAAATTATTATGCCTCATATTTTCAACAAATATTACCTTGTGGGACTCCAAGCGCCATCTGTAAGCATAGCCTTGTGAAAACCTGTCCAGATAATCGAGCTTTCTCTACAATCTTCCGACCAGATTTTAGCGGACCAATCACCGATAGTCAGGAAGTTTTTGACAAACGCCGGATTTCTTTGTAATGCCAGCACTGGACCCATGTGCGTTTGGAATCTGGCCGTCATCTTTTCCATTGCAGTTTTACCCTAAAAAAATCAGTTTATTAATTATTTTGCCTCTTTAGCTGGATGAGAAGTAAGCTATCGTGGTTTGAAAATTCCTTGTTGACAACATCATAAATAATAACAAAGACAAAAAAAGTAAACATTTGCTTTTAATTACATGAGACATCTTCAAGAATTTTAACAATGTTAGAACATTGAATGAGTGACGTACCTTTCTGTTGCATGATATAACTATCCCTTGTTCGGTACCGACCATGAAGCGGGTAGGAATGGTCGTTTCGTATTCTAAGCAAGAAGCTCCCAAACAGTTTGCCAACAGTTGCAACTCGTCTTTATTGTAATCCAACAGCAGAGTGTCTGTTGGCTCCGTTAGTTTTCTTGTATCCCACCTGTATATACAGAATGCTCTTTAAATTTTTATCTGTGTGGTAATAGCTTTTTTTTAGACAGTCCACGACTGAGGCCTAAGAACTAATGTACCGTAGGTATCTTAAGTGTGGTGAGAGGAAGTTTGTTCATACGGGACTTAAATATTTCGAGACTGGGAGGAGAAAGAAAAATTTCTGCGGGTAGCAGGTTCCATAGTCTGGACAATCTAGGGATAAAGAAACGAATAAATCGGGAAGTTCGGGGCCCACTGGTTGAACTGTAAAAGGTGTCAAGTTACTACGGTTGCTCTGTTGGGAGCCCAGAGAAGGAATTATATCCCAACTCTTCTAAGCAGAAGCCGTGAAAATACCTATAGAAGAGCGACAGATCCCCTACAGCACGACGGTAAGGGGAGAAAGCTTTTCTGTAAGCGTGGGATCATTTATAAGACGAACAGCTTTTCTTTGAATGGGGTCCAGAATGCAAAAGGTTGCAGGGGACGCCATTCCCAGACATGAGAACAATTTTAAAAAAGGGTCTGATTTGGGATACAAAAGAATATACAGTTTGGGAAGGGGAAAATACTTTCTGGGTGAAAGGGAATCCAAGCTTTTTTGAAGCTGCTGAGGCTATGGATGTAAGTGTTTATGCCAGGAAAATGGTTCATTTTAATCTTGAAATGTAATCCATACTGTTAAAACTAAATCGAACGTGGTCTCGTAAAATTTTTTTGTGATGTTGTCGGTATTTTAAAACAATAATTCCATGTTTTTAAAAAAGACAAAACTGTGTCGAAATATAGAGGATAAAAGAATTAAATTTTTTTCCTGATCATTTAATCCATAACAGACCGCATTCCCGCTATTTGTTGCTGTAATTTATTAGAAAGGTCGAAAAGAAAATATATATATATATAATGTTTTTAAATAGCCATAAATAAACAATCTGAAAATGGTTTTTTTATCAACTCAAGGGAAAGTATTCTTAACAATTATGTCATAGCAGGTAAAATTTTGCTTGAGAACTGATGCTGCCGAAAGTATTTCGAGGTCTCTCGTCAAGAAACGAAGACTTTGTCTCTCGCCTCTTCTCGTTTTTCTCAATCAGGATTATGACGGACAATGGCAAATTATATAAAAATAAGATTCTTTAATTAGAATTAAAGATACTATAAAGGATATATTATTATAGAATATAAATAAAAATATTTTCAACAAGAAACATGTATGCCCATGGCACAACAATTACAAGGTATGATGCATAGGCGTTTTAAAATTGGTTCAGTTTGCGCATGCCATCATCGAGAGAGTTGTCTCTATTAAATTTAAATGCAGTTTGTTAGGAAATACTTATAAGTTAGCAAAAAAAACTTATTTAAACTTATAAGAGATATTATTAAATAATAAATACTTTTGATTTAAAATATATAATCTCTTACAAAGGCATGAATTAAAACTTGCCATTTACTGCAATGATTAATATCATTTAATAGGGAAAATTTAAAAATAATTAAGGGTAAGAAATATTATAGTTGCATTTAAGTTAGTTACAAAACAACATTTAAACACTAACTAATCACTAAACTGAATTTAAAAATAAAATACAAACAAAACATTTTGTTTCCTCTTTCACTTACGTGAGCAAATATGCGCATATCATACTTTGTATTCGTCGAGTCATGATACCTACCGGTCTTATTGATCTTATATGTTTATCTGATTTTTAATCATACATAAGCTTCAAATTTTTCTGTCATTGTGCGTCAAAATCCTGATCAAGTGAAATGAAAGGAGGCGAGAGACGAGAATCTTTCGTCTCTGGTTAAGAGACTTTCGGCGGCATCGCTCTGCTCGTAAAGTAAGGAAAGCTTAGCTTGCAGAATCACAACACATACAAAAAAAAGGATTTTACAGGGGTAACAAAAAACTTTTTTTAATATGTTACCATTTAACTTGTCCATCCGTCGAAGCGCTAAAAAACTCTGTACCGCTCTTCGAATTAATCCACAACACCGAGTGTACAGGGTCTCGGAAACTGTTTTCGATAATGCTTAATTCTACGGGTTCGTATCCTTTTCTGGTATCCCAAACGGCCACTTGTCCGTTTATCTGGCCACTCACCAATGAGTGGGGATCTTTTTGGTTGTATTCCAAACAGACGCATGAGGATTCAGGCTTTAATGTTAGGAGAGGTCGATTTGGGTTTTCTAAAAATATTTTAATAAATGATGAAATGACATAATAATAATAAAATTTATAACAAAACGTTATAAGTATCAAAAAAGATCTTAAAATTTTCTAAACTTCTTAAGTAAATTTCTTACAAATTTAGTTTTAATTTCTATTTTGTTTTTCATTTAAGGTCATCCTGATAGCGGTGGTCGACTTGCCACTCAAATGTAGATAAGTTTTTTTGGGTTTGTTGAGGTTTTTTTTATCTTTCAGGCAATCTGCCAGAATAAGGCTACACACTCAGTTTGCTATACCCTGGGACCAGGATCGAATCGGTCATATTCTTTCGATTTTTTCCTGGTGAATAATCCAACGAGATCAACAATTAGTCTAGGAGGAATCGGCGAATGAGTACCGAAAACTATTCCACCTCAATTTTTTTATACGATCCTCTTTAAATTGCCTTACTGATGATATAAATGCATGTTGCCATGGGGCATCCTGGTGCTATATTGTTTAAACCGAAATGGTTTAAACAATTGCAAGGAATTGTTATTTTTCGACTAGACACATTTTTTGATATTCTTTACTTTCAAGCTAACAAAAATCTGCTTTAAGGAAATCCCGTATATAAAAACCCTTAGATAATGGACACCCTTATAAAACAGCCACGGCCAGACAAATCTCATTTTATAACCTATTTCAGGTAAATAAATCTTTTATATTGGCCAGAAATTTTTGGCGGTTCACTAACTGAACCTCTTTGGGCTAATTTGTATTTTATTATTTTATGATTGTATTCTGCAAATTTTAAAGGTGAAAATACCCAACAATAATATTTATGGCCAGGTTTAAATAGCATTAGTGGCTTGGGGGATTATCTTCACATTATATTTTTAGTTGTGATAAGAATAAAGGTATCGTGTTCGGAATCAAAAAGTGTTTAATCATGTTGTTATCGCCAAAAAGTGAAAAGTACCTTGGCTTTGCGAAAACTGGCTAAAAAGTTTGGTGTTGGGAAATCCAAAAAAAAAAAAAAGATATTATCAGGAATAAAGCTAAACTAAATCGAATGTTTGAAGAAAGTGGTAATTTAGAACAAAAGAGGAAATTCCAGAAGTCGGGAGGATTGGCAGTAGATCAAGTCATCTACAATTGGTTCTGCAAAGCAAGAGGTAAAAATGTTCCAATATCTGGCCCCTAATTAAACAAAAAGCACTTGAGGCAGCAAGTAATTTAAAAGTGGAAAATTTGGTAGCTCCGAATGTTTGAACAACTGTTCTGGTCACCCTTCTATAAAGGCCAATTATTCTTAATTTTATGGTGGCCGTTATAGACAAGTTTTACTGTACAATAGTTAATAATATCCTTAATTGAAATTTGAAAAAAAAAATGTTTATACCTTTTTTTTTTATTGTTATCACGCGTAATCACAAGCAAAGAAATTGTAGTTATCACTATGACTACAATTGTCTTTGTCACAAGCAAAATAAAGCTCCAATAACTTTTGTAAAATTGATTTCAGGAAAAACTTAAAGAAACAGATTGCAGGTAATTTAATTATTAATAACATTGCTTTTTTAACAATCTTAATAAACTTAATAGTTTTTAAGATAAAGGATGCAGTGTGTGAGTCAGAGAGACGGTGATACTTACGAGTAAAGGTAAGGGAAGCATACTTGTAAGCGCGTAACAAACAATCAAAAAACAGATATAAAAAATGAAATTTTTTAAATCCAATTAAGAATAATATTAACTATTGTTTAAAGAATTTTTAAAAAATATATGTTATTCTTTTTTAATATATATTTTTTATGGGTCAAAAGGACCAAATTTGAGATTGTACTAACCTTTAAAAATTCATATCTCCAAAAATATTAACTTTATCGTAAAAGTCATAGAACCTTTTTTTTTTGCATTTCAATAAAGAATATAAAAAAAACATGGTCGGTTGGAAAATAACAATTTCTTGCAATTGTTTAAACCATATGGCACCAGGTTGCTCCATGGCAACATGCATTTATATCATCAGTAGGTCAATTTAAAGAGGATCGTATAAAAAAACTGGGGTGGAATGATTTTTGGTACTCATGCGCCGATTTGTCCTAGACTAAATATTACCACCCCTGTTGTAAGGCGTTCCGGAGTAAAATATGTGCAGTTTTCAGAATTTGCTTTACTTGTTCCTAAACCTACTTACCTGTCAAATTTCAAGTTTCTAATCGCTCGTGTGAGTCAGTAGTCAGTCAGTAGTAAAATGGATGTTTTTCAAAATCAAATATCTTATAAACCATATGAGTTTAGCTTTTTTAATTATTTTATAGATAATCAAAATAATTATGTAAATTTACATACCGAATATCATACCTTTATGTGGAACAATAACGAAGTTATGATAGAGAGAAAAACACGCTGAAGCGTTTTGTGTAATATACACACTGTGTGTATAGGCCGAAACTTCCGGCACTACCGTGCACCAGATATTGCATCTTACCTACTTCCCAAATATAAGAAAATGTAGTTTCCTTAGGTACCACACTTTGAAACTTAAGGTTACAATGAGTAATGGCTAATTTAGTTTGGTTATCGGGAGACCACGAAATCCGATTAACCGGTCTGGTTGGGACGCTCTGGTCCTGGTACACATTCACGGTCCTCGCCGAACTTCTTTCCACCAAAGGCGTCGGTTCTACATCGGAGAAGTACTGTTGGTAGATATTAATGGCGTTGTTTTGAAGGATGCAATTTTCCATGCTCTAAAATTAAAAAGATACAATGGACCTTGAATAAATATTAAACCTACTAACAGAGTTGTCGGCAATGGAATTAAAATAATTGAAAAATCGTATTTTATTACTTCTCAGTAATTGAATCAGGGTTGTAAAAAATCATGATTTAAAAAAAAAATCAAAAATCGCGATTTAAAAAAAAAAATCATGATTTTTTTGATTGATGGAAATCACAACGAAACGCAGATATTATTGAAAAAGAACTTTCCATAATTACACAACTGCTCTATGCAGCTGCTTCGTCTGCATCAGTAGAGAGGATATTCTCAACATTTGGTTTAGTGCACTCTAAACTACGCAATCGATTAGGTACTAAAAAAGCTGCCAAACTAGTGTTTCTTTACAAATATTAAATTAAATTTTTTTTTTTTTCTGCAATAATACTTCTATTTTGTGTTCTGTGTTCTTGTAATAAATTAATTTACTATACTAACGTATTTATTTTTGTTTCGATTTTTCTTCATAACCCAAATTATTTTTTATAATTTTTATTTTTGATTTTAATCATGATTTAAATTTAAAAAAATCAAGAAAATGGATTTAAATCGTGATTAAAATCAATTGATTTAAATCCTTGCAATCCTGAATTGAATTATTTTAATTCAATTACTTTTCGAAAAAGGTAATTTGTATTTGGATTATCAATTAATGGGATAATGTAATCGTATCTGGTAAATGATTTTCACGGATCCCAAGTAATTCAATTACTTAAAAGTAATTAATTATTAAAATAATTGAATTACTAATAAATAATTAATTTATATTACCCTATAATATATTTTTTATATTGTATATGTTATATATATTATAATATATATATATATATATATATATATATATATTATATATATATATATATATATATATATATATATATATATATATATATATATATATATATATATATATATATATATATATATATATATATATATATATATATATATATATATATATATATGTGGTAATTTAAATAAAGTAATTGCTGAAATATTCAGTTACTTTTATTTTTAATTGATAATTGAATTACTTTTTAAGTAAAGTAATTACGACAGCTCTGCCTAGTAAGAAAGGTAAATAATGATGATGAAAATCTCGAAAACGAAACGTTGCGGAAAAAATATTTTTCTCAATCAGCGTCCCAAAAAACCCCCGTATACCAAATTTGGTCAAAATTGGAGAAGAGGCAACTTTCGAGACTATTACCAATTTCATTTACAAATTTCACTTTTAAACGCCACAACCATGTATACACGAGGAATTTTTTCGGCAAACATGGCCGCCGCGTTCGAAAGTGAAACTTTAATTTCCAAGTTTGATGAAGAATATCTCGAAAACGAAAGGTTTTCAACTCTTTTAGATTCGTGGTTGGCGCCCTAAACCCCTCCCCCCCCCCCCGGTACTAAAATTGGTTAAAATCGGCGTTGCTGCAATTTTCGAGACAATTCCCAAAAAAATCTGCAAGAGGCTTATTTTAAATCTGCGCCTTTTTAATCGACCGTCTATATTTTATGGTTACCTTAAAAAGCTGCATCATAGTATGATTAAACCCTTCATCTTTTTCAATTTTTCGCCTGTATCTTTTTGTTTGCTCCTCATCAGCTGTGTTTACATCTTTGGGCCAACCGCCCTCTACATGATTCATAGAGCTGTTTGTATACTCTGCTCTCATGGTGTTCAAATAGTGCTCTGCTTGTACTGGTGCACATAGTGTACCTCGATGTACTGGATCCCTAAAAATATTCCAAAAATCTGGCCATTTTCATTTAAGAATATCTTAGGCAAAAACAAATGAATAAAAGACTTCCCGTTGGTCGACTGCGTTTTTTTTCTCGATAAGTGCGATTTATTTTTCCTCCTCCTATATCCTCAGGAAGTTTCGTGTGTAGAATACACTTGGAATAGGGTAATTGTCTAGAATTGGCCTCCACTCCGGTTTTGACCAAATTTGGTATACGGGTTTTTTTTCGGCAACGTTTCGTTTTTGAGATATTCATCATCAAAGTTGAAAATCAAACTAACCTCATTTTTACTATATTCCCCCTTCTTTTTGTACACAATTTATGATTTTTACACTACACATAATATTTTTTAAAACCATTATTTATGTTTATTTTACACCTTTTCTCCATTAAATTACAAAGCTTACTTTCAAATGGGTCGGCCATGTTTGCTGAATAATTTCCTGGTGTATAGATGGTTGCGGCGTTTGAAAGTGTAGGTTGCAGTTACATGGTAAAAATGTATAAAATAAATATAAATATAGGTTTTTGAAAGGTGTTTATAAAATATTGTGTGCCAATTTAGTATAAAAATCAATAATTCTGTGCAAAAACAGGAGGAATAGTGTAAATGAGGTTAGTTTAATTTTCAACTTTGATCTCAAAAAAGAAACGTTGCCGAAAAAAAATGTGTTAGATTCGTGATCAGCGCCCCAAAAAACACCCGTATACCAAATTTGGTCAAAATCTGGAATGGCGGCAACTATCTATAGACAATTACCTGGAATAGTTTTTGTCTTAGAGTTTTGGGAAGCTTGCAAAATAGTTACTGGCATTAAATAATTCTTTCTTGGTACACATTTAAAGAAAAAAGCAGCAGCAGGAAAATAGAGTCTAATTTACTCTAAATAAAAATAAAGTTTATTTTCTAATTTACCTTAATATATACTCCCGCATTAATTTTTTGTTTGAAGGATAATTGTCTATTAAATCTGGACCTCTGTCCGAGAACATGCATTGTCTACCGTACTCGCTTCTCTTTTTTTGATACGTATATGTTATGTCCATTGTGAAAGATTATTTTGGTTTGTTTGACAAATACTTCAAACTAAGGTGTTCTTCTGTTTGATCAATATCTGTGTTGTTACCAGGATGACTACGGCTAGTTATAAAAGTTATGGGAAAGGTAATAGTAATATATTTTTCAGCAGAGGCGCCGCGCGATTTTTTTTTTATAGGAGGTAATAAAAAACGGTTTAAAAAGCACTACTTACATATTTTAAATTCACATTGAACGTCTTCTCTTTTTTTACCTACTCCTCGTATTGCTTTCTTTTTCCAGTGTTTTTGTAAACATTAGACAAAATAATAGCTATTTAAAAAACAAGGGTATTAATAAAGGGCAACCGGGCCGTCCGGAAATCACATGGTAGTAAATCCGGACTATAAGGTGGAAGTCAAAAACCTGCCAATGCTTTTTTAAGATCATACAGGTTTACCTTTTTAAGTCAGCAAGTCAGAGTATTAAAGGTTTTAATGGTACGTCGTTCTGTTAAAAAATGGCTTTTTTGTTTTTGGGGAGTTTGAGTGGCGCCAGCCTGGACTTAATTCTTTATTTAACTTTATATTCAACATAAATCGGTACGGTTTAAGCAAAAAAAATAATAATGGTAATTGTCTAGAAGTGGCCGAACCCGGATTTGACCAAATTTGATACGGGGTTTTTTGCGCTGATCACGAATCTGAAAATTTGGCGGAAACGTTTCTTTCGAGATATCCATCATCAAATTTGAAAATCAAACTAACCCTCATTTACACTATGTTCCCCCTTCTTTTTGTACATTATTCTTAATTTTTACACTAAAGTGGCACACAATATTTTATAAACACCTTTTTAAAACTTTTTTTATGTTTATTTTACACCTTTTTTCATTAAATTGCCAAGTATCACTTTCAAACGGGGCCGCCATGTTTGCCTATGGTATACCTGGTTGCGGCGTTTGAAAGTGATTTTTTACAATTAAATGAAAAATGGGTATAAAATAAATATAAAAACAAGTTTTTAAAAGGTGTTTATTAACTATCGTGTTCCAATTTAGTGTAAAAATCAAGAATTCTATACAAAAAGAAGGAGGAATAGTGTAAATGAGGTTAGTTTGATTTTCAAGTTTAATGATGGATACATTGAAAACGAAACGTTTCCGCCAAAAAAGGTTTTTAGATTCGTGATTAGCGCCCCAAAAAACCCCGTATACCAAATTTGGTCAAAATCGGAGTTGCGGACACTTTCTAGACAATTAGGTACCAATAATAATTAGTAAAACGGTTGACCCAACAGGCCATTCCTGCAACCTCCCGCTAATTTCAAGTTTACAAATAAATTTCATGGGAATTTTTCTCGTGACATAAGAAAGCCTCCTGAATTTTGCTCTAGAATTTTTAAAGGATGTGAATTGGTCCAAATAAAGGAAAAACCCAAAAAGATAAAATCGGGAGCAAGATGGGGGCGTCCGATGCTTTTAATTTTCACAAGAATCTTCCTGGATGTACAGTAACGGCCATTAAATCTTGAGCAATTATTTTTCCGTTTCGTAAAATAGGCTTCTGCCACCTTCTACCTGTTGAAAAACCTAATAAAGAAACAGATGTCCGTGGTCAGTGTCTAAAAATATTTTTAAAATGCCAAACTTAACTTTGGATCAAAAGTATTAATTATTCATTATATTGAGCAGAGAGGTTGGCCAGAAAGGGATGTGGTGGAAGAGCTTAACATCCCAAAGAGTACTATTCATTTTGTTAAAAAAATTACAGGAAACACACTCCTTTGAGAGAAGAGCTGATGGTGGTCGCACCAAACTATCGAATCAAGAACATGACAATAATTTAGTTAATGTTTTGAGAAACCAACCATTTAAACCTGTGGTTAAAGCAAAAACGAAATGCAATTTCCCAGCATCGGTTAGAACGGCCCGGGAAGAATAAGGCAAATATCCGAATTGTGCTGCCACCCGGCAGCCTTAAAACCGTTTTTAACAAATGCAAATAAAGAACAACGCATTGGATTTGCTCTACAAATTTACTTGGAACCTCCGATTTTTTGTGAAAATATAATATTCACCGATGAAAAAGTGTTTCAGTCGTGCTACAATGGGATACTTAAGGTATACAGGCCTCAAGGAACACGATTTAATGAAAAATATACCCAAAAGGACAGAAGTGGTTGGCGATTTTCGGTAAATGTTTGGGGGTGACTGAGTGCACAAAGACTTGGTGTATGTTATTTTATATATAGATCTACTACAGAATATTATACTTTCTTCTGTACTGGATCGATTTCCGGACAGAAATTTTAGCTTTCAACAAGACAAGTGTCCCGTCCATACGGTCCGGCAAGTCGATGAATGGATGGAAGATCAGCGTTTCAGGATTTTACCGTGGCCCGCACGTAGTCCGGATTTAAATGTTATGGAAAATGTTTGGGGATTATTAGTTAAAAAAATAAATAGGGAAAATGAGTTTAGGCCGCAAAATGTAAACAAACATATAAGGATAAAATTTTAGATGCGTGGAATGAGTTACGAGGAAATCTGGACTACGCCCGGGCTTTGGTCCATTCGATGCCTGGAAGGCTAAGCTCTGTCTTAGAAAACAACGGAGCCGCAATAAAATATTAAATTTTTTGAAAGGATATTTAAGTTTGTTTGAATTTATTAAATTGTTAATTAATCTATTAATTTGTTAGTTTTTATAAAATATAAATATTTTCTTTTACCTTTTGCTTTATTTATAGTAATTAAACCTAGTACCTAAACGTAAAAAAAGAAAAGTTAAAATTTGACAAATTTTTTGTCCAAGATTTAATGGCCGTCTCTATACAAGAAAGACCCCTGAATTTGCCAAGCTGTTTAAATGTTATTTTAAAAAACATATTTTGAAAATTTTATTTTTCGGATTTGTGCATTTTTTTGGCCGAAGTTAGTTCGTGCTCGTAAACGCGAGTACTTTTCGCAAAGAAAAATATTTTTAAAAATTACAATGAGCGATTCCGAAAGTCTTTCTCTCTCAATTCAGACAGAAGTTCAACATTTTAAAGCGTTAATAAGTCTTAACATATTGACTTAACAAAAAAAACAAAATCTGCTTAGAATCGGCCCCTTTATTGATTTCCGCGGTTATTTTTGATAAAATAATTTCAATCCCCGAGAAGGGGTGGCTAACTGCTCACCAATTTTTACCCAAATCGATGAAGGTTCAAAGAATTCGGAGGTGAAACCCTTCAGTGACTGTACTAGAAAAGTCGTAATCAAAAATATGAGAAAATACACAACCAGTTTTGACATGGTGTGCTGACAAAAACTTAAAAAATCGTAAAATATTTTTTCTACTCCTATATTAGTAAGAACCTAATTACACACGTCTACTTTATCAGTAAATCTCTAATTACAAACACTATATGTAAGAACCAAACTGTGCGTAAGGGCAGTTATAATATATATATATATATATATATATATATATATATATATATATATATATATATATATATATATATATATATATATATATATATATATATATATATATATATATATATATATATTACGTAACAGTTCCACAATCGCATTAGCCGCGAGCCCCCAAAATCTTGAAAACTTTCAATAGATTTTAGTAAAGCTGGCTATGAAACAAATAGCATCGCCTTGGCAACGCAAATGTTTGTATTATTATTTGTATTGTTACTTAAAGTTTACATAATCTTCTGCTTTTATTTATAAAAAAAACTAAACATAAAGTCGTAGAAAAAGTATAGTACAAACTCGAGGGTAAGCCCATTACACACTCTTTCGAATTACGGTACTCGCTCACGCTCGTACCGTAATTTTCGAAATCGTGTGTAATGGGCTTCTTACCACTCTCGGTATGTAATATACTATATAGTTGTTTAACAGATTTATAAAACCACTAGCTGTGTTATAAGTCTCATAAAGCACCTCAAATAGTAGAAAAGTAGTTATGTAAAAACGTTAAAACTAAAAGGTTGTTGATAAAGTGCACATTATCATTGCTAACTTAACATAATCGTAATTTTTAGATCTAGTAAGCGGCTATTATTAACAAACACATTTGTTGTAAAAAATGTCTTTATTTATTCAATAATTCCAGAAAAGCATTTTTTTCAGGGGCTACTTTCGACTGCCTTAAGATATTCTTATAATTTTCTAAGTGGAGTATTCGTCTTTCAACAGACTTTGCGATAGACTGCCTAAGTTCTCCATTGGAACTTTTTGTGGTACTTATTGAAGGTGAAGATTTTACATCTTTTATACTTTTGGAGCTACTTTTTATATTAGATGAACGAAGGGTAGATGAACTCGAATCGCTAGAAACTTTTTTTACTGAATGACCCTCCACGTCTTCTTTGCGTCGTTTTTCATTTTCTTGAAGAACCAATTGCTCAAGTTGTTCGTATATTTTTCTCGTTCGAAAAAGTTCCGCTTCAGATTTTTCATATTCTTTTAAAATGGTGTACATTGGATTTCTGAAAAATAACACTTTTTCTAATAAGTCTAAAACTATAGAGGAGGATTTTAATTTTTCATCAAATAAATACAAGTACAATAACAGTACAAAATTAATGTTATATGGCGATATGTCAAACATATCTTGAAATATTTTAATAAAATTTTAGACACAAGAAAACCAGCTTATGTCTCTAGAAATATTTCAATTGAGTCATTAATTTTGGGGGCTTTTTGGGTTATTTAAACTAAGCGGAAAGGGAAGGCGAAAAAAAAGTATTTTTAAAAAAACAAGAATTTTTAGAAAACAAAATAAGTCCAAAATAATTAAAGCGAAAAAATGGTTTTTATTTTTTATTGTAGGTTAATTTTGTTTTTAACGCCTAAAAAAATTTTGGGGAAAATTTAAAAAACTGAACTGTTTAGGAAACCTTTCCACTGCCCCCCCTCTTCCCAAAGAAAAATTCCAAGGCCAAGAAAGGGGCCATTTTTTCTGTTTTAATTAAAGGCTTTTTTTATTTTTCCCTTAAAATTTTAAAAAACAAAAAAAATCATAAAAATTTACCAATTTTTTCCCCCTTTTTTATACAATTTTTGGGGGAAAAACAAAAAAACCCCAAAAAATTTAAAATTAAACACTTCCCAAAAAAACACCCGTAAAATTCAAAATTTTTCCAAACTAAAATTTAAATTTTTTTAAATTAAATTCCCCAAAGGTTTATGAGCCCCCCCCATTAAAGTTTAAAAAAATTTTTGGTTTTTTTTTTCTGAAAAAAATTTTTTATGAAAAATGACCAAATTTAAAAAAATTAAAAGTTTTTTTAGCAAACGGCCCGGTTGCGGGAAAAAGATTTTTTAAATTAACAAAACACTTTTTTGGGGGAAAAATTTTTAACCAAAAAATTTTAAAATATTTTTATTGGGGAAAAAAAATTTTTAAAAAAAAAAAAAAACCCCCTAAAAAATTTTAATTTTCTTTTTATTTAAAAATTTTTTAAAAGGGAACCTTTGGGGGAATTTTCAAAATTTAATTTGTTTGTGGATTTTCCCCCCAAAAATCAAAACTTTTTAAAAAATTTTTTTAAAAAGCCCCCGGGGTTTTTAAAAATTTTAAAAAAAAAATTTGGGGCCAAAAGGCATTCGTTTAAAATTTTGGGCCCCTTTTCCTCTTGGGGAAACCCTTTTCCGGGGCCCCGGAAAAACCCAGGATTTTGGTCCTCCCGGGGTTTTCCGGACATAAGTCAGTGGCGGGGGGCCCGTTGGGAAAAGGGGTGTACCTTTTCCCCCAAACACAGCCCCCGAAATGTACTGACCTGACAATTTTTCCCCCTTCCAAAATTTGGGGGCAATACCTACTTTAAAACCCCCTTTGGGAGTGGATAATAAACCCCCTTTCCCCCCCTTGGGGGTTTGGGAGAAACGTTATAGTCTTTTTTCTTTCTCTCCCAAAGCGGTTCCCCCCACTCCAAAAAAGGCGGGGGCTGCCTCTAGAAAGGGATATGCTCAAAAATTTAAAAAAAAGTGTCAAAGTGGAAGGCGGGATAAAATGTGTTTTCTTATCTGCCAAAAAAATTTTAAATTTAAAAATTTTTAAAATTATTTTGATAAGAAATCAGTATATATATATATATATATATATATATATATATATATATATATATAAAATATATATATATATATATATATATATATATATATATATATATATATATATATATTTCCTTCAACAATTGACATTTATAATAGTAGTCTGCTCTGCCTATAGCCTTAACCCAAGGAATACAGACGGATTATTGTGCTTAATTGACATAATGATAGGATTATCTACCTCTTAATTTAATATAATATGTACACAATTAAAAAAAAAATTAAATCATTGAAATGCAATAGAGATTTATAGGTATGGATGGTTTATTGCTATATAAATAGAACAAAAGTTAGCAAAAAAACCTATATACTTTTCGTATTTTTATGAAATCAAACACCTAATAGATATTGAAAAATTTCACTATTGACAGTGTTATTGTATTTTTTCATCAATTTTTTATAAAAAAAATACTAATAGTTTTGATAATAAGATTTTACAGGTAAAAATGCCTTAAGCATACATTTTTGAAAAATTTGAAAAAAAAAGGTTTTGTATTTTCAAGTATTTTTTGTAAAATTCATATGATAATTCATCCTAGTCATTTAAGTATATTTTGGTTAAATCTCATCTCTTCAAGGGATAAACTACCCCCGTCACCGTAAGAGTATATTTTGCGGTCACTTTTGAGTTGCCTATAAGACCTCATCAAAGTTTTGTGTAAGGGTAGAAAATAAAACACCGAGAACAATTAAAATATTTTATTTTGGTAAATAAAATAACATGTAACTTTATAAACGGCTATTTTAATGAATGGATTACTAAATGTTTAACAAAACTCATTAAAATTTAAGTTAAATGTTAAATTAAAAGTAAAAAAAGTTCGTCAACCTAAATAATATTTATTTTTGGTATGTTTGACATGTTACTTTTAAATATACAATATTTACAAAAAAAATTATTTTTCGAAAAACTTCTGGAAAGCACCCATTTCTCGTAGATGTTTCTCGTAAGAAAGCTACTTTCCTTAAAAGGGTACTTTTCAGACGATTACCGAAAAAATATCGCAACACGCCCTGAAACTGTTTTTTGGACTCCCAGGTCTTGCCTACGGCTCGTTCTGGTATTTTGTATACTCATAAAAAAAACAGTACTTTGCGAACTTGTTACGTGTTATGTTATAACTGGTTCAATAAGATTTGCCGTTTGATAAGAGAGAGAGAGGCATTATGTTCGTCATTTTATCTTTATAAAAATGTTAGTACTTTTTTATGAATGCGTATGATATTTCATGTAGATCTGTTGACACATTGTAAGCTTGTCACAGTATTTATTTACAATGGAAAAAATTGAATATCGTTTAGTGACAATTTTTATTATTGGAAGGTATAGTTCCATAACAAATTAATGAATAATTGTTAAAAGTGTATAAGGACTCTTTACCTTAAATTAGAACCTTCGGGAATATACTTACTAAAGGCAGCCCTGCCACTCGGCGAGAGAGAAAGAAAAATCGCTCACTAACCTGTCTCTCTCGCTTCAACGTGCTGACCGGTCAGTCGAAGAAGAATATACCCCGTTCTGCGTGCTGATTGGTCGGCCCCTCTTCCTCGATCAATAAGCATGTTGAAGCGAAAGAGAAATGTATGTGAGCGATTTTTCTTTATCTCTCGCACACAGTTTTTTTATCTTAAAAAATTCTGTAGAGGTAATAGCAGCTGTGGAAGTTTATTTCAAAAGTCTTCCGAATTCTCACTTCAGGGAGATATTGAATAGTAAAATGTATTTTAACCTATAAATCAGTTTTTATTTTACCAAACGGCAAAATTTAGTGAGCCTAGTATACTATTATAATATAATTAAATATAAACACAGCCAGATGTGCTGTAGAATAATGTTATGCATTCACAATAATGTAAAGAAAATTTAATGTTATTTGCATGTTAGTACGATATCCGAATTAGAGAAGACCTTTATCCATTTGCCAACCAGATGAAAACTGTTTTTTTTTTATCAAATATAATATGTAAATAAAAGTATCACTAACGGGTCGCCTAAAAAATTATGGTTAAGGCTATGGTAAATTTAAGTTACCATACTTACATTTATTTCAATACTTTCACACATCTGCTTATTAAAAAAAATCCATTCAAAAGTACAAAGCATAAAATATATAAAAACGTTTAATTGTCTAACTTTTTCTCGTCATAACTGTTGGGTTGGTAGGTATGAACAGGTAAGTGGATATTAAAATTTGCATTTATCTGCTTACCAAATAAATTTTATACTAAAAAAAGATAATTTAATTGCAAACCCGGTGGCTTAGGGTTGCTTGCAAGTAGTCTCATTCATTGCCATTAAACAAGGGATAAAAAAACCGCGCGTACAGAATTAAACATTTGAAGGTTTGCAGTATTATACACTCCCTGGACTTACATTGGAATGTATGCTTAAGATGACAGACATGGAATTTAAATCCGTATCACTCAACACAAAAAAATATGGTATATTATTACTTATTGTCATGTAGAAAAAAAAATTGAAATTGTATACAGGGAGTATCAAGAATGTTTCCATTTTTTTAAATAATCATAGCCTTGACCATAATTTTTTCGGCAACCCATTCGCGATTCTTTGGTTTACATATTTTATTTGATAAATAATTTTCATCCGGTTGGCAGATGAGTGAAAGTGGTCTCTAATTTGAATTTTAGACTATGTAATAAGAGTGATAATACTTTTTTGGGAGTTTGCGGTCCCATATAATAGTAAAACTATTCCTGTTCCAGCAGGAATATGCAAATAATGATTTCAACTACCACCTTTTAGATTTTTACCAAACATGCTTATGGTATTATGGTAGATGGAAATACAGTTTCTGCTTGAATTATCAGTATGCCAGCTGGGCATCATCCCACTTTTAAATTCTCCGTGGGAGAAAATTACGAACGGTTACGTTACAGCTATTAAAAATGAATTTATTTTATATTAGTAGTAACTCGCGTTTCACGAAAAAGGGTGACACGACTCTATATTTATTAATTTTGCTGTTATCCTCGTAATAGGCAAACATTGTTGTCGATGATGTGTTTACAGTATAATTTATAAATTAAAAAAAAACACATTTTATATTAATTTAACAGCTTTAACAACTTAGTCTCGAAATTCAGCGTAAGCCATAATTTTCGTTAATAACGAAAGCTCTTACATCAAATGTAAATAATGCTCACTAAATCTACCAATGGAAAAGGCTATTAGTGTGCGTTAACCAAAATATTATTATATAATAGTGTGAAAACAGCGTTGTCAGGATGTACAAAATTATGCAACTGCAACATAATTTATCAAAAAAAAAATAAAAATAGTTTTGTACGATAATTACACCAAAATTTAGAACTCATGTTAAAAATTGGAAAGATATTTAATCAGAACTGCACATTAAATTTTTATTGCACATTTATAAATTTATTCTGCAGACGTCATGTATACAAAGCTAATAGTGATGCGTTTTTCTGAAAAATTTGATAATTTTGGCAAAATTGCATAATAATTTTATTTGTAACTTCTGGCATCACTGCGAGGGGAGGCAATGAAAAGGGATATCGTTATGGATCGCTTATGTATTGAGAAAGAGCTATTATGGCTCACACTAAATAACAGTGTGAAGTGGATTGCAAAAAAATCCTTTTTCAAGAAAATAATAAATGACAATTTAAACAACCTATTTTAAATAAATTTACTTAAACCTAAAGTCTTTTTATTGTGATACATAACCTGTAAATATAAACAGTCCAATTTATTAAAATAATTAAAAACATGTATTTACGATTACTAATGAAGTAGAATAATAATCTCCGTAGAACCATTAAAAATATAAATTATCTAGATATTACACTATATACAATTTTTAATAACCTAGTTTCAATGTATTAGCAGGAGTGTCAATTAAGCTTTTTTGGCTTGATTAAAAGTGAAAGTATTCCTGCCCTTAAGTAGCAATTTGGAAACAATATGGGCAGAAATACCCTTACTAGCTAGACCTACCAATGGAAAACGTTTTTCCTTTATGCAGCGATTGGAATGTTCTATTCTTCGAGCATATATACCTACTAGAGGTAACCTGCCGATTGGCCTTGCACACAAACGTGCGAGAGAAAAAGAAGAATAGGTGAATGTTTCTCTCTCGCTCCAACGTGCTGATTGACGGGGATGAGCCGAGCAATCAGCACGCAGGGCGGGGTATATACCCCACCCACCAATCAGCACGTTAAAGCGACAGAGAAAGATTATACACACATTCTTCTTATTTCAACGTTTTTTTTTTAATATTATTTTCATACTGTTTTTAAGCATATTTGGAAACAAGCAAAGAATTTTATGATACGAAATGCTAAAAAAGCATATTGATCCTGCTAATATTTAAAGTAGGACTTATATTAATTAATCTATTTACACTTTTGCGCTTAAAGGATAGAAACAAAATGTATGTCTTAACTTTTGATATTCTCAGCTATCTTACAAGAGGGATTCAAGTACACTTGCTATTTAGAAATTGTATTTTCATTATTATTACCTTTTTTAAATAAACTGTTTTTCTAATATTAAAGTGTATTACTTTTAGACACAAACTAGCTTTTTATTAATATACAGGGTGTTTCATTAATATTGCTAAAAATTTGAAAAAAAAACCTCTTGGTTAAAAAAAGTTCCTATAATCATATGTCCTAAACTTTTTAACTTTTAAACTATAGGGCGATAAAGTTTTAAGAAAAAAAAATTATAAATGTAGATAAAAATAGACGGGTGAAATTCGAGACAGATTTTTCTAGGTTTTCTTACAACAACATTGGTAATCATCTACTCCCTTGGAAAAGGGTTGAAATTTGTAACCCTTAATATTTTTTCCCTGCATCTTTTTCTGGGATTGGTTAGCCAAAATAGGCAGGTCAAATTCTGTACGAACGCCACTGGTGGAAATAAAAAAATGTGTTACACTAAAAAATGCTTCTTGATACATTGTACATGTATGCCAAATTTCATTAAAATATCTAAAGCGGTGTTACAGATATTAATAAAAAATTATTTATTTTTAAAAATTTTACCACCCTGTATCTCAACAGTTAAGAGGTTTCGGACATACGTTTTATGAAGTTTTCTTCTTAAAATGAACCCAAAAATTGCCTTCCTAAATATTAACATACAATTAGAAAACACCCTGTATAAAGTAAAAAAAAATAACCAAACTTGATATTTTATTTCTCGTAAATAGTTGATTTTATCAATGTTAATCAAGAGTACCATTTTTTTAGTTTAAAATTAAAGCTTTCCAAAAATAATATTACTGAGCCTTTATCATACAAGGTTTTAAAAAAATTGCTGTTATTGTGTCGGAGCCAAATATAATTTAATGGGTTTATTTTAAGAAGACTTATCTATACCTAAAGTCCAAAATTTCTGTCAGTGACTCATTTAATACCGGCCACCCAACCGACGAAGCGGCTAAATAAAAATCTAACACTAGCAAATGATTTTTAAGCCTATGATATACTTTTCCGCTTCAATAACAGTGAACCGGCCAAAAGTTTCATCGCCACGTTGTCATAATTCGCAAAATAAATTACCAGCCAGCGATCGCACTTAAAATAGCACGCCAATATGTATTGAATCATTGTTATCGAGAAGACAATAAAAGTGGCAACACACATTCCTTAGTTTACAACTTGAAGAGACTTGAAAATAAGCGTATCGACAGGGGTTTTCGTGCTGTTCGATGATTTTTTTAGTTATTATTGATTATGGACAGATTTTGTAAGTTTAAATTTTAATTGCTATACAGGGTATTTTCTAAATATTATAAATTTCTAATAATAGTAGTATATAGATATTGTTTTGTGCCAATTTTATAATAGTTTATCTTATTTAGTGTATATAATTGTATAAAAGATATAGTGTTGTTAGGTGCTTTTAATTCTGTAAACTATGAATATTAACCAACCTTTAACTAGTTATCCGCCTCCAAAAAAAAGACTCAGTTAACGTTTAAAGAACGAATAATGGTTAAAAATGTTTACCATGGGATTCGGAAACGAAATCCAGAACTAACCACTTTGGATGCTGCAGAGATACGTGCAACTTTAACAAAAGTTTTTTTGCGTACGGTATTCAGAGTTTTAAAGGGCAAAAAACAATATTAGTAATTATTCGGATACTGAAAAATGCGATTTTTTCGCTATTTTTTGCACACTCTTTACTTTTCGATTGTTTAACATGAATCAGAAGCTTTTTTTTGGCCGCCTTTTATAGTATTTAAAAAAATAATAATTGAATTGTTTAATTCTATTTTCGATATATTCCTTTAAATTCTGTCATTTGCACGAAAACATATTTAAAAACTCATACTATTTTAATATTTAAAAAAAATCACTTAAAAAGTAAGGAAAACCTTAATTTTCAATAAAAAGTAGGTAAAACGTTTACGTCCGAATTCAATCGAAATTCTAAAAATCTTGACCCGTTACCAAGTTGTAATAGTTTTCTTTATGACATTTTTAAAGGTATGCGAACCTTGCTTCGCTCGACCCGCAATGTTTGATCAAAAATATTCTCGATATGGAAATCCTAAATATGGAACACGAAAGACCCGAAATAAATTATTGGATTCTACAAGCTGATGATCTTAGGGCTTTCGTGTTTCTTATATAGTGGATATTTTGGATGAAGCAATGGTTTAAATATCGTATTTAATATTGAAATTGCAAATCGTGGTGAATTGGCAAGTTGGTGTAACTTGGATTGTCTATGTTCTGCTTTTACATCTGTTTTAATTTATGTTAAGACTAAAATTTTATTTTTTTTATGTAGCAAAATAAAATCAGAAGGTAAAATTAAAGTAAAAAATGTATTTTTTTTGGAAAAACGTTGAAAAATCGCCAAAAAAACCCAAATTTGTGTTCTATGACCTCAAAATAGGAGGTGTGCAAAAATTAAGCAAAAAAATTACATTTTTCATTAATCCGAATAATACCAAAATAATATAGGCTTGTTACTAAATTAAAGGGTTGTAAAAATGTGAAAATAACTTTTGCTTGTAAAAAATATTTTCATGTTTTGACGAAATTTTATCATTTATTTTCTAAAATGCATACGCCACTGGAATTGATTCCCCTGACCCCACACAACCCGGGGCACTCTAAAAGCGAGCGATGCGTCATTGACAGAAATTTTGGACTTGAAGTATAAAAAAACTTAATTTCATTGAAGCTCTTTGGGGTCACTATCTGCGAAGAGGTGGCATATACAAAAAAGTTTATATAAACTTGTAGTACTTTTTTCAGGTTTTTTTAATATCAGGAAGATTTCCTACATTTTCCCGGACATCCAGTATGTATACAAAAGGACATTTCAAATGTACTTGAATCCAGAATTTGACCGGCACTTATCAAGTATTGCTAATCACTACCAGCAACAAACTGTCGTAACAAAGTGATTGCAACATAATTCAGTCTATAAGGAGGTGTTTAGCAACGAAAACAGCTAATAAAATAATGTAATTCCCATAGCACAAACTTATATACTAGTTTTAAAATACTCTCCTGTCTCGAAAGATACTCTTTTATTATTTTAAAATAGATTTTACTCATCAATCACGAAAATATATATTAATTTATTATAGATTTTTTTCTAAATACTTACATTCTCATTATCTAAAAATACCATGCTTTTTTACACCTGGTCGACGAGAAAAATACTTTTTAGCGAAGGTACTTATGTTATGAGATGTGTATAGTTTCGGAACTTCTAAAAAACGTCGCTAGAGCATCGCATTTTCAACTTTTTTCGATCTAAGAAAAATTCTATTCTACGTAGATAATTATTTGATTAGACTAACTTTGACTGAAGCAAAGCGAATTTTCACGGGTTCTTTTTGGTGAGCACTTTTCTAAAACAAAAAATATGAGTAAATAAAGATATTTTTAAGAATGCAAAAAGAAAACTACAAAAAAATAAGTAATACAAGAATATCACTTAGGACGAGTATCATAATGTCGGATTATCTCCACTTCTATGGTTTTAACTTGACTTTTCTAAAATGTAAATTTTATAAACGTCTAGTTACGGTTAAAATACTGTTTAAACTTAAGATTTTGGAATCGGTACTCCGGTACCCCCTAAACTAAAATTTGCAACCAAAGGGTAGATTTTTTTAAAAGTAAATAGAAAAACAATGTTTTGAAATGCTTTGCTGCACTGTGCAAAAAAAAATAACAGAAAGGGCTTAGGAAAACAAGCGGATCTGCATAATAACAGATAGCCAGGCGTCACTAGGGGCACTTGTAAACCCCAAGGTAACGTCCAAGCTGACATGGGAATGCCAAAAAGAACTGGAAGTCCTGGGAGAACGCAACAAGGTAACTCTTCTGTGGGTACCAGGACAGTCGGGAATAGAAGGCAACGAAAAAGCGGATGAGCTGGCAAGACAGAGATCATTCACACCATACTTTGGACCAAAACCTGTCCTTGGAGTGACCAAAACCACAGTATGAGGGCAAACAAGGGAATAGATCCAAAACAAACACGAGTAATACTGGGGAAGCCTCAGTAGAATAAGACAAGGAATAAGCTTCATAAGGGGCCCATCCAAAAGAACAAAGGAAGAACTACTCAAACAAAGTAGGAAAAGACTTCGCATAACAGTAGAGCTGCTAACAGGGCACGGTATCCTAAGAGGACACCTACACAAGATAGGCTCATATAATAGGGACCCAAGTTGCAGAATGTGCGACGAGGGGGAAGAGACAGCCTACCATATCCTGTGCGGAATGTGAAGCGTTAAATCACAAAAGACATGCATTATTTGGTCATCTGAAAATGAGCCCACAGGAATATATAAACCAACCAGTCTCGGGGTTTATACAGACTCGTAGGAGGAACAAGACTAATGGTAGGATTGGTATAAAAGATAATGGAGATTAGACCCAAAAAACCCAAGAGGCTGCATTGCCTCCGGTAGTAAATCTAGACGGCTCCCAGAGAAGAAGAAGAATTTTTGAACCACAGTTTAACCCTAAGATTTTTTTGGGTAGTTTACTGACACTTTTATAATATTGGGCCTTAGAGCCACTTTTATACTGTCGTGTCAATCCGTAGCATAAACCAAGGCTTTGTTCACACGTCGTACTCGTGGTTATCGGCAACTCTTTTGGCTAGCGTATGGAACGGGATCCGAAGCTAAGATGAACACAAGGCTTAACTCAAGGTGTTAGCATACCGTGCTGATGAGTGAATTACATCCTGTGCCTTAAACAGGTGTCTCCAACGGTGCCTCTGAGATACGGAGTATCTAGCCTTACTGCGGTAATGCGGGGCTCTGCCGTGGTGGACTATTACTTCCCTAGCTCCAAACAGAAAGCGGACAAAACCGCTTTCATAGGAAAAAAGTGACAGAGGTGCGCTGACCGAAACGGATAAATCAGTTTCGAGAGGTGCCACTCAAGGTCACAAGCAGACAAAGGTGCGCCGACCGAAACGGGTGAATCCGTTTCGGAAGGTGCCCCTGAAGTCACCGGCGCCTGTTTCACGGGGAAGGGCTAATCCATTCCGAACAAACAGGTGCTTAGAGGATCTCTGAATCAAACAGAAAGGGGGACAGAACCGCCTTTATAGGAAAAGGGTTCTCTGGCTTTAAACAGAAAGCGGATAGGACCGTTTTCATAGGGTATGGCCGGAGATGCGGCCTCAGAAAGAACATCTGGTTCCCGTAACAGGACCTGGTAGCTACCACGTCCCTAGCCGGAAGAGGAGGGCATGACGGATCTAACCGTCTGCTCGTCTACCTCTCCGGAGACAGGGACACCAAAACATCAGAAACATTGCTCGTGCCGGTAGCGACACGAGTAAAAAGGAAATGTAAGAATTTCTCCCAATCTGGTATCGGTTTTAGAAGTCCGACCCTATTGGAAGAAATATAAAAAGGTGTGAGCCACAATAGACCGAGCGGTTGCAGTGGAGGGCGTAAAAAGTCCACTCACTTTAAACCTACCTACCTACCTACCTATCTACGGCTTCAGAAAATATGCCTACCATAATATTGTATGTTGTTTTTGAGTAACCTTTTAAGAAAAAAATACAGCGTGGAGCGAACCGATTCCAAAGAAAGGCAAAGGCAATTCTATCGACAGGAAAGGTTTTTTGGGATGCCAAAGGCATTATTTTGATAAAGGGAAAACTATAGATTCTAAATATTACGCGAACTTACTTGACCTTTAAACCAAACTATTCTGGAGAACCGTCTCGGTTTAGCAAAAAAAAAAAAATCTATTTCACCAGGGCAATGCACCTTGCCACAAATCCCTAATAAAAATTCAACCGAGAGGCTTTGAGCTGGTTTCTTAGATAGATAGATAGATAGATAAATACATTTATTTGACAACGTTAATTTAATGTTTGTTGCAGGTCACAAAAGTCACCAAAGTAAAAAATAATTTAAAGGTATAAGACAAAAACGCAATATTACAAACGTGATAAATAAAAAATGATCAATAGACAATACAAAAATAGTCCATACATAAATTTAATTCATTGGTGGCCCTCCTATATTCCTTGACAGAATAAAAACATTTTGAAATAAAAAAATTTTTTAATTTATTTTTAAATTTTAAAAATTTAAGCCCTGTACAGAGTTGAAGTTATTGTATGGAAATATTCAGAGGGTCCTGCCGAGCTTTGAGTCGATGCCTGGGGTAAAGTAAATTTGAAGATGTGTCCCGTGGGTATTGCGACACATTTTATCATTTTTTATGAATCTCAAAAGTGTTTGATATGTATATGCGAAGTGGCATAATCCCAAACTGTGCAAAAAGGGTCTGCATGATTCGAGAGGGCCGATCCCCGCAATGACCCTACGGCCCCTTCTGAAGTTTAAAAGCCTTTCGTGATGAGATGAATTGCCCCAAGGACAGTCCCATAACTTAAAGGGAATGGGGTTGGAAAATAAACCATTACCAAAATTTCGTATCAAAAAGACCTCTTTATCTGTTTCAGTAAATAAATTTGATTACTTAATTTGGCCGAGCATATCAATGTGCAAACCATTTCAAACCATGTCCCCAAAACCCAGAAGTTTAACGGTGCTCCCATAATAAGTTATTATTAAAACTAAAAGAAATTTTTGAGTTTTATCTGTGTTTAACTTAAGACTGTTACTGGTATACCAGTTTTGGGCCTTCGCAATAGCCGAGGGGAAAAAATTTCGTCAATACCAGAGGTAATAATGGTAGAATCATCTGCGTACAATATGTTTTTATTTGGTGACAGTGCAGTGCTAAAGTCATTGATGTAAATGATAAAACAATAGTGGGCCCAAAATTGAGCCCTGAGGCACCCCGAAGTTAGATAATTTTCATCAGAGAGACCACTGTGAATTGAACGACTTACTTTCTATTTTGCAGATAAGATTCAAGGAGGCGATGGGGTCTCCATTAACACCATAATAATTCAGCTTATCCAACAGCTTTGGGTGGAAAACACAGTAAAGGCTCGGCTTAGATCACACAGGCTAGCAGTCCTTACCTCACCACGATCCAACCCTGAATTTGTCGCTCCGACTTCCAAAATACCAGTTATACTGGAGCAGCCATTTCTAAACCGTACTGCTCACTAGCCAGAATTTTAAAATTTTAAAATACAGCGAAGTCTGTCTTTCAGAATAGACTCTAATATTTTACCAAATATGGGCAATATCGTATAGGTCGATAATTTTCTGCTTGACTGGGGTCTCTTTTTGAATATGGGCAGAACCTTAGCCACCTTCAGAGCATCAGGGAAGGTTCCTTCAGAAAAACATTTATTAATTAAAATAGTCAAAAAAGGGCTAGAGTATTACAAGAGTGCTTGACAATTTTGGTATTAATATCGTAGATGTCATAGCAATTAGAATTTTTTAACTTTTTAATGGTATCCAACAACATCGCTTTCAATTACCGGCCACAAGAAAAAAGAACCATTAGGTCGAGGCAACCTGTGTAAAAATTACAAATGAGATACTCCGTTGGGTGTTACTGAGTTTGTAATTGTACTAGAAATAGTACAAAAAAATGCATCTTATTCACCAGATTTGGCTTCATCGGATTTCCGTTTGTTTCCGAATTAAAAAAAAATCCTGCTGGTAAAATTTTTTTCTCGGATTTAGACATGATAGCTGCCCCAAACGCCTATTTTGGAGAACTGGACAAAACGGCCAACAGCTATGGCATAAAGACTCTTGAGAACCGATAGAATAAATGTATTGAGCTATACAGAGACTTTGTAGAAAAATAAAAATAGTTTTTACCTCATATTTTGGATTTTTGTTACTTAGGCTAACAAAATTGCAGGCACCATTATTAAAAAATCATTATTTTATTAAAACTGGGCATGTATACTTACTCCTTAAGTTTAGTAACTAGCCTCATGCCCGGCCAAAATATATAAGTCGTGTCCTTCATCACTTGTCAAAGGTTCCGTCCTAACCATCTGACTTTCCAGCATTACCACTCTGAAATTAATAAAAAAAAGTGTAAAAATATTGGCGCTGACATTAATGTAAGAATTAAAAGAGAAAAGTAGATGTCTTAATTCTGTTGTTACTAAAAATGAATACAAAATTATTTTTATTAAAACGAAAAATTTAAATATTTTAAAAATAGTTTATTTATAGAATGCGAGTCTCCTTAACTTGGAATAAATTTAATAAATAAAAAAATTTTTTTTTAAAAAAATCTGGAACCGTCGTTTAAATTTTAGTCGGTCTTTTCTATGAAAAAATTTTAACAGATTCTCAAATTTGGGATATGATGTTATCAAGGAGTTTTTAAAATCGGAACCCAAGTTTGTTTAGGAGTATTTTAATTTTTTTTCCGTGTCGTTTGCGAAATATTAAGTAAAAAAAAAAAAAAACCTTTTTAAAATTTTTTTTTTAATCATGCCTAAAATTTGGGGAAGGGGTTTTTTCGACCATCGCAATTAATTCCAATTGAAAACTTTTTAAAAATTTTTTTTTTTCCCCCATTAGGGGGGGGCGGGGGAGGGATTAAATGCATCGGGATTTTACATTCAATTAAACTGAAGCCCGCCCATCAGGCGAGCGACGCGACAGCTCGAGACCATTCGGGGAGAAGGAAAATAAAATTGAATGCCCCCATTGGCCTCTTTGGGATCATCGGAAAATTTCACATGTTGTCTGTTCTGTTATCACTGCATTTGTATTTGTTGTTATTTTTGTGACATTTGTGTTTTATTATTATATTTTTTTTTAAATTATTCTAAAAAAAAAGTTCTTTAGGGATTCTGATTTCAAAGTATGGAAAGCATTTTTTTTTTTCGTAGACGTCTGTATTAAACTGAGAAATTCCAAAAACTTTTCTTCCGACATGCGAAAGTATTCGAAAAATTTTTTTGCATCTTTTTTCAAATCTGGAAATAAGTGATGGAATTCTCCACACGCATTTATCTCCATTAATTCCCCCTCCATAGCAGTAACTACTCCAAATACAAAAATATCTTCGTTCGAAAAGCTATCCATAAAAACTCGCAACCGACTGCCACATTTTGGAATATTTCGCGTCACCCAGTGGGCGGACAACTCTGTCGCGTCGCGTCGCGTCACATGGCGTCGCGTCGCGCCGCGTCTCTCTAGTGGGCGAGCACCTGTGTTACTTAAATCTACAGGGTGTGTCATAAAAAAGTTCTAAAAATCTTTTGTTTGGAATTCTGAAATTAGAACACGCGGGATCAATGTTGAATGTTGATTAAGTGATAAATATTTTTAAACTTACTTGTCGGCGCCCAGCAATTTGTAGGTTCTAGACGTGTCGGTTATTTCTTGCGTAATTTCGCCATTTTTCAGAGATCTGCCTTGCACGCCGTGTTTGTGGAATGCAAGAATGCTATCTGGAAGACACACTGAAACAAAAACCGTTACTGTTAATAAATATTTTTTTTTATTATTATACAGCAATTTTTTTTTTAATTTGTATTAATTGTTCCACAGAAATAATTCCTAATTACTGTTACCATTGTTATAGCTTTGGCAACAGTGTTCGTTTATACACGATTGGCAAGGCAAAAGCTTGCATGTCAATTTTAATGCAATAGAGTAGGATACATATAGTATTGCTCCAGATTGAAAGAGAACGACAACAATTTCCCCTATTCCACTTCCAATACGACGGCGCGGCGATTCGTTGGATGAGGCATGCAGGGGGATGCAGTACAAGCGTCCAGCTATTATCGACAGTGTTGGCATTTCGTAAAACATTTATTAGCAATTTTAGAAATGTTTTAAAAACTATACAATTTATAAAACTAGGACCTTTCCTGAACGGCTTATTTGTGGCAGAGGTACCATACCATGGCCTGCAAGGTCACCGGATTTGACTCCTCTTGACTTTTTTTGTGGGGCCAATTGACTCAACTAATTTACAGGTATCCATATGAGAGGTCTGTAAATTTAATTGAGTTAAGGGCAAAAATATCATTACTAACTCCATTACTCCGGAGGTATTGTCGAATGTTAGGACGGAGTTTTATAATCGGCTCGGGTATTGCGAAGATCAGCTGGGGAATGTCTTCAAGTATTTATTAAAATAAGAATGCTTTTGAGTTCATTTTTAAAGTTACCTTTTATAATTAGGATTACTTTTAATTTCATTAATTTTCAGGAATTTTCATGAGTTTATCTTTTTTAGAATGGCAGTTTTTATTTTATTTTTAGGCTTAAATCTGATAAAAATATAATAACCTTTTAATCACTGTTGTATTAAATACAACAGTGATTAAAACATAACAGCATAAAAACAAAAATATTGTAAAAAAATTCCAAAAAATGCGTCCGGGGTCCAGATGATACTGCTGATACTGCCGTCAGCGTTCAGCTCACATCCCCACATGCAGAATTAAAATTTCCCACATTCTTCACTAGTAATTTAAAAAATCCCTTCTCATTTCTCATTCTTTATAATAGCGCGCTGATTTAAATAAAACTTTATTTTTAAACTAAACATAATAAAAATTATTAATACTTTTTAAAGAAATAAAATAAATATGTTAATAAACATTAATAATTTTATGTTTTATTATTTATACAATTAAAATATCACAAAAGAAATAAAAATCATTTACAAATTATAGTGGTTTAAATTATTTCGGAATTTTTTTTTGTAAAAAAAATTGATGGCTCGATTCCCCACAATTCCCCATACATTTTATTCTCAAATTTGTCCCCGCATATTTAATAAATTCCCCACGTTTTGGAAAATTCCTCACGGATCGGTAACACTGCTGCCGAGTGCCGATCCTAACAGCGTGTGAACTTATTGTCTCTCGATGGAAGCCCGCTCATGTAAGCGAGCGTCCACACCTATTACCAAAAATGTAGCATTGTATTGTGCCCCTATAATGAAAACTATAATTGCCTTTGGTTTAAACAATAACTGTAAAGGACCACAGGTATATTCTTCCCAATTGTATTAATAAGAAAAATATAATTATAAAAATATGGTACTTACAGATACTCTCTATCTTAAAATCGAACCTCAGCTCGGACACCTGCTTCTTGCTGACTTTAATTTTTCCCTGAGGCGTTACAATCCTAACTACATTATCATAACAGACTAGAATCGAATCTTTGTCGAGTTGCGTTACGTTCACTATGTTAAGGTTCTCTCTTTTTGGTATCACTGTCGCCGTACCGTCCATGTCTTGTAGTTCGTCCGAGTGGAACCAACTGGCTCCTAAAAATTTTGTATAAGAAGTAAAAAATTATTTAATGGTCGAATTAAATCAAAACTTTATTCATGTTAAAAATGTGCAGACCCATTACATTTATCAAGGAACATAAAAACTACATTCAATCCAAGTCAAATAGTGCTTTGTATTTTAAAAACAGTACAAATGTTAAATTTATTGCCCATTTTTAAAATTTTGTCTGATAAGTCAGGAATGTATGGTAAAAACAAACGTGTAATTGGTCTTTTTGGTTTTCTTTTAAACTTGGTTGTACTTTTTTAAAACCCTTTTTTGGCATTGAGAATCAAACTTTTTAAATTTTGGTTTTTACAATTTTGGGACATCCCAAAAGTTTTTTTAAGCAAGAAATAAGAGGTGACGCCCCCATTCCATACAGAGTAAAACGGCCGGGCATAACTTCTTTTTTGATCGGGGGCGAGGAAGGCCGGCACGATCCCCCGATTTATAGCTTGTGATTTTTTTCTATGGGGTTTTTTGAAATCCCGTTTTTTAAGTGAACCGCCCAAAGGACCTTTCAAGATTTAAAGAACGACATCCAGGAAGAAATTGCCAACATAACGCCTGCTATGCTTGAAAGAGTAAAAGGGGAGAAGCGCCAGAAATGGTTTATCAATGTATGAGAAGGGGGGACGTCACCTACGTGATTTGCCCTTTCAAAGCTATGAAAAACAAACCCATCAGGTATGAAAACCAACATTGAAAAAACCAAATAAATTTCTGATTCAAAATGCGTTTTATTAATTTTAAAAGAAAGGTTACACCTGTATATATTACAAAAAAAAAGATCTGGAGGATAATTACTTTAAAGTTAAATATTTTACTATAAAATTAATTAAAACAAATTATTTTGTCCTTCAATAGATTTTTTACGTTTCAAACTTCTAAGATATTAAATTAAATTCAAAAACAAAATATTAAAATGTACCAATTGACTTTAGCAATTTTTTTTATAACAAATGACCTATTAATAACCTGTCCATCTTCGATTGAGAAAACACCTGGTAAGAAACCATGGTTAGTGACTTTTTGAACAAATGGAATACATTTTATTCAGGTATTTTTCCTAATCGAAAACGAATAAATTAACTTAGCAGGGTTGCCATTCTTAATCTGTGCTAGGTTTATATATAATTAAAGAAGTACTTACCGGAATTCATATTAATTAAATCTAACTTAAATCTATTAGGTTGGTATGCTTGCTTTATCGAGACGCACACAGTCGGGTACTCCAATTCGGGAGTGATAATCATCTCGAAAACGTTCAACGGATTCGGCAGAATGGACTCTACGGGGAAAAATAAAAATATTTATTTTGCAGAATGAAAAATTTCTACAAATACTTAATTCGTAGAGTCGATCCCAAAAGTTTTTTGGGCTAATTAAATTAGGGTTTCGAAAATTGATCCACCTTTCGCCAAAAAAGGCGTTTTAAAATTAAAACGGTTTTCGCATGCTCATTGTGGAGTTTTGTTAAAATTTTTTAAAGCTGTTTTTATGAAATAAACGTTTTTAAGAAAAGCTTGTACAGCAAAAAGTTTTTAAAATTTAAAAAATATTTTTATTGAAAAATAAATATAATTATGCATTTTGACTAATAAAATAGATTTTTAAATACACTAAAAAAGGAAATTTTATCTTTTTGAAAGCTTTGTTTGGGTTACTCCTGCCCGAAAAGTTTTATACAAAAAAATTTATACATTTTTTAAGTTTGGGGCATTTATCCAAAAAATAAATTTAAAAAAAAAAAAAAACCTATTTGTATCTCTTTGTTCTTAAAAAATATGATCTTTTTTTTTCAAAAAATTATTTTTAGATTATGTTTAAAATTTTTTTAAAAAATTCTGAAGTACAATCATTTACACCAGTATTAAAAAAAAAAAATTCTGGAAAAAATAAAGGCCCCCCAAAATTTTTGTCCCAAAATTCCCATGTGGCCTATGCAAACTATATCTTTAAATTTACTGTTTTTCCGTCTTACCTTCAACAACATAAACTTATTAAGCGGATCGTACCACTGCATTAAATATATACCGGTTGCAGTGGCTCCGCACAGGTACTTGTAGCCGTTATACGGGTTCCTGGCGACGCAGCACTTCAAACTACCCCTCGTGTCCGGTACCCTCGTCGTCAGGGCGAATTTTCTAGGTACTAACTTCTCGGGAATACGGTTCATGTGCAGACTGAACCTGTGGGACTGTTTGCTCTGCAGCGCCAAGAGATCGTGCCTATAAAGTTGCGGAGTTTTGCCTGAAAAATTAATAGTTTATTTATTTATTTTATTCTCAACCATCTATACAGATTATTACCGAGAATATAATTCCCTAAATAAAAAAAATATGTTGACGATACTTTTATTGTGTGGACAGGTAATGACGAAGAACTTGAAGGTTTCTGAAAACATATAAATTGCGTCCGACCTTGTATCAAATTCACAATAGGGAAGAAGCAAAATTCGGTCCTACCTTTTCTTGACGTTTAGTCAAACGAAATAATGGATATATACAAAGCTCGGTATACAGAAAACCTACCCACACTGGAAAATATTTACACACGCAAAATTTACGATACGAGGCAGGACCAAGGAAGTTTAAAGGTTTTATAAAGCCCAATCCCGGGTCATCTGGATCAAAAAAAATGTCCAGCCCAGTATGAAAATAACTGTCAGAGTTGGCCCCGCCGATTCTGGGGCCAAAACAAAATTCCACGAATTATTTAATGTGTTGTTTACTTAACACACTGATAAATCAGGGGAATTTTAGCCAACACATTATAATTTTATGAGAGCCGGAGTACCGTTTTTGGATTGATAAAAACCTTCTTATTTTAGTGATTAGTGTTTATTAAATTGTGACTAATTTTTTATTGTTTGTCTTATATTTTCGTAACAAAATGACTAGAGGTTAAATGGTTTTTTTTCCTTCGATTCACCCCAAGTACAAAAAGAAGCTTTTTTTGAACTTCAAAAATGAACTTAAACTGTTTTTCCCACTCCCTTAAGGGACATGGCTGGGAAAAACTCAAAAGGGGGAAAAATAGGATGAAACAAGGTTTAAAGGGGCCCCAAGAAACTGAAAAATTTGGAATAACTTCGGAAGGTAAATACCTGAAGTTAATACCTTTGGGAACCTTTTTCTTGAAGGGGAGTTTTACTGGGAAAGGTATAAAAATTAAGGCAAAATTGGGTAAAAAATTAATTTTTTTCTTAAAAAGTACCAACGAAGGAAGGGGTTTACAGAGTTATTTTGGTTTTGTTGAAATAAGGGGAACATCGTCCTTAAAATTTGGTAATATTTTTTTAAATAGGGTTTAAAATAAATTAAAGTTTTAAAAAAAAAATTCAATTTAAAAAATAAAAAGAAAATTTAAGAAATAATAGAAAATAAGGAATCTTAATATTTTAGAGAAACACAATTTTTATTTCTTGGAAAAAGAATAAGGTTTCTTGGTTCGGGTGTTTTAAAAAAGAAACTTTTAAAGTTTAAATTTTGAAATGACCAGAAATAAAAAATTTAAATTTTTAATAGAAATGATATAAGGTCCCTTATTAGGCGTTACAAATTAGTTTTTTGGAAGTTTGTTAATATTAAAAACCCAAAAAAGAATCAAAAATTTAAAAAAAATCCTAAAAAAATTCTTTTTTAAAATAAAATTTTACAATTTTTAAATTTAAAAACCTTTTTTTGGGTTTTTTTTAATTTTTAATTTTTTTTTTTTGAAAAATTTTTTTTTAACAAAAGGGTTGCCCTTTAATTAAAAGTTAAATAAATAAAAAATAAAAAATTTAAAAAAGTGTATTAAAAGGACTTTAGTAAAAATCAAGAATTTTAATAAAAAAAGAAAAAAGTGAAAGGGGGAAAATTAATAATTTTAATTTGGGTTGAAGCACGGCCGGGGGAATTTTTTTAAAATTTGTAATCAGGCCCAAAACCCCCTGCAACAAATTTGATCAAAACGAGAGAAGAATTTTAAAATTAAATTTTTTTAATTGGTTTTTTTTTTTAATCTTGTATTATCAACCTTTTGTTTATATATTCATTAATATAAATTAAGGAACCTTTTAAATTGGATATCAGGTACCTAAAGGTATTTAAAAATTTTTTAAACCCCTGAAGCCAGGAAAGTACAGTGAAAGATATGTAAAAGATTTAAAAATTTTCACTCTTTTAATGTAAAACCAGAATCAGGTTTGATTAAACTCTTTTAAAACATTCTTTCTTTTTTTTATCCCAAAATGGTGAAAATAATAATATTATTTAAATGAAATTTATTTTAAAAAATCGTGTATTTAACAAAGATTTTTGGAAAATACAAAACTCCAAAAAAATCCATTTAAATAGAAGGAAAAGGGGATCTATTCTTTCCATACTTGAAAATATAAAAATCAATATTACAAAAAATTTTAAATATTCTATAGTATACCTTTAAAAAACAATTTTGTAAAAAATAAAAAAAAAGGGTAAATTTTGGGAATTTGACATTTGATGATGTCTTTTTTATGATGGGTAACAAAATTTAGGGAAACCGGCTGACCTGCTATTCATTGCCCAAAATTTCCCGCGGGGCCAACCCCTATTCCCCCCTTCCCGCACGCCGGGGAAATTTTTGGGCCCCCCCCAGAAATTGCTTCCATAAACTTTCCTTCCTTGGGGGGATTAAAAAGCAAAAAAAAAAAATTGTAAGTTACTTTTACTAATCAACGGGAATCCCAGGTCGTTCTGCTCGATAACCGCTTGTAGGCGACGGGATTCCCCGGTCGTTTCTTTTGATATGCCATTGTTATCATTCACTACGGGGACGAAGTAAATTAATAATTCAAATGCAATATTTTATTTTAAAATGATTTATTTAAAAATCGTCAGAATTGCTACCTTATTCGTAAGATCGTGAAATCGGAACCAAAATCGTGTAATCTTACGAATAATCGTGAGATCTGGCATCACTGAGTGTGTGTGTTGTAGTCCGGCCGAAGCATTTCCCTTTTCTTCTTGGGTCGATAGAAAGGGAATCAGCCGCTACACGTTTTCTGTCTTTCTCTATTTCGCTCAAGCCTTTGCCTATTAATTGACATCTCCTTTAGTTGCACTGAAAATCTCCGCACCTAAGAAATTTGTTTGCCAGACGTGTATAGGTCGTAGCTTTTAAGAATAGTATTTAGTTATCACTTGAAAACGGTTGGAGATACATCACAAATCGAAACGTTGTGTATCAATTGACAAATAAAGAAAATGTAAGTCCAAGATTTTAGTGCTATTAAAAAATAACAATAATTAAGCGGTGACAAAATGAACACAAACACACACTATTAATCTTTTTTTATTTAAATTCATATTTCCAGTAAACAAAAATCTCTAAAAAGGTACTTACTTCCAGACAACGTCATAAGCACATCCTTGATGACATACATCCAAACAGTCCTACGATTATATAACTGGTCTATAGCTGTTTCGTGTAATTCGTTTAAATTTAGGTTGTATATTCCCTCTTCGGCACCGATCAATATGTGTTGATCTCTCGTTTCGGGATGAATCCACGAAGCTGTGCAATGAATTCGTAGAGGAGAACCATTAAACACCTGGAATTTAAAGTTAAAATTGTATTTTATATAATATACTGTTAGTGATCTACTTTCCCAAACTGAAATTGAATATTAGTCCAGTAACTGAAGATCTGGAAGTACCCAAAGCTGTAAATAAATCTGTACAGTTTTCATTTGTGACGCAATTCTTAGGTCTTCGAGGATGCAGATGGACAAAACAATTTTTTATCAAAACTTGCCAAGGTCTCATTATAAAAAAGAAATGTTAATAACAAACCATTTTTTTTTAAATATCAACAAATTAATGAGATACTCTCAAAATATTGTCAAAAAAAACTTTGACTGCTTTTTTTAATATTCTAGAAAAATCAGAATGGACCTAAACTCATATGCAATGATAGGTACGGGTTTTCCCATTCCGATGAACTTTGAATGATTAAAAAATGTACATTATTGCCTGAGTAATGGAACAATTCGTCCGCCGGGTAAGTAAGTGAATCCATAAAGATAGCGGCATTCTAGCGGTAGAGCGGCACCTGAAATAAGGGGACTTTTCGGTCCCGATATCTCTAAAACTATCGATTTTTCGAAAAAATTATAAAGTCAAAGTCAAGTCAAAAAATAGCTTTATTGTCAAATGACACAAAAATATCGTAGACAAAGCCATATTTATAACACCTATAATAAAATATACAATATACAATTAAACAGATAAGTCATTTTTAAAATTAGATGTACAAAGTTAAAGCAACAACAAAAATATTTTTACAGAGCAGTCAAACAAAAATCAAACTAAAAAAAATAAATAAATAAATAAATAAAACGCTTACACTACTAGACAGTCAATTCTATATATTATCCAGTCAACCAACACATCTATCTGTCATTATAAAACTCGTCAAGAGTGTAGTATGCCTTCTCAGTTAAAAACTTTTTTGTAAGTCTTCTAAACCCTTTATGGCACTGTTGCCTCCTCAATGACAGAGGCAGCCTATTAAAAATTTTCTTTCCCTCATAAATAAATGACCTTTTAATTAGTTCAGAGCGAGGAATGGGCATGTTAAGGGTAAAAGTCTGACGCAGGTTGTAATGAGTTGGCAATGACAGTTCATCCTTATACTTTTTAAAAACTAAACAGACCACCTCCAAAATATAAATACAAGTTAGGGTTAAGATAGAGTGTCTGACGAACAAGGGACGACAGGATTCACGAACCCTGGCTCCACACATATATCTAATTGCTCTCTTTTGTAACACAAACACAGATCCGAACAGATATTGAGAACATGATCCCCAAAAACAAATACCATAACGAAGATGGGATTCGATTAGTGAAAAATAGGAATTTCTTGCAATAGATAAGTCCAGATTGTTATATATAACCCTCAGTGCATAACAACCTGAAGAGAGTTTATTACATAAATTATCAATGTGATTTTCAAACTTTAGATTGCTGTCAATAGTTAATCCCAAAAATTTAATTGCATTTGGCATAGCAATTAACTCATCTGCCAAACAAATGTTATCCAAGTAACACCTAAACGTCAAGATATTAGTCTTCGAAATATTAAAAGATAATAAATTTGCATCACACCACTGTTTAATCTTACACAAGTCGATAATTAAATTGCCCTTTAACCGATTAATGTCAGTATCATGCCAAAGAATGGTGGTATCATCCGCGAAAACAGTGAACCTTCCAGCTATTGAAAGGCGAGGCAAGTCGTTAACGTAGATGAGGAACAGTAGCGGACCCAGAACCGAACCTTGAGGAACACCAACCCCAGTACTGAGTTCGTCAGAATTAACATCATTATAAACAACCGTCTGAACACGCCCAGACAGATAAGAGCGAAACCACTCCAGAGCAATCCCCCTAAATCCATATGCCTCCAACTTCCAGAGCAGTATCTGGTGGTCCACACAGTCGAATGCTTTCGACAGATCGCAAAACACCGCAGCGGCAGCCTCCCAGAGTTCAGGTGGAAATACAGATGCTCAAGAAACTCAAAGATAGCATCGCTCGTGCCCGTTCTTTCCTGAAAGGCAAACTGACTTTCGTTCATAAGTTTGTGTTCATTCATAAAGGACATCATCCTCATCTTGACAATTTTTCCACTATCTTTTCCAAGGTAGGCAGCAATGTATAGGTCGAAAGTTTGAAGGATTGCCGTGATCGCCACCCTTAAAAAGCGGAATGATTACAGCCTTTTTCAGGCAGGATGGAAAGTTACCTGTAAGAAAGGAAGAATTTAGTCGGCCAAAACCTGCAAGGCCCTCTCTGGCAAAGTCAAAAATATTTTAACAGACTGCCTATCCCACCCCGAAGCATTCTTATTCTTAATTTTACCAAGCAACCCCCGAATTTCCTCAGCAGTACAGGGCACAAAGAAAAATGTTTCAGACACTGATAGATGATCCAAGTAATCACGAGGATCTTTCGTTTGTGATATTTTTTGTGCCAGCTTGCCGGCAATACTACAGTAATATGAATTGAGCTCGGTCGCACTTAAGCTATTAGTTGTAGGTGTAATATTATTATTTTTGCCTCTCAATTTATTGACAATCTTCCAAGACTCCCTTGCTTTGTTTCTCGACCTTGCCATTCTTTCCTGAAAGTAAGTTTTCTTTGCAGATTTGATAGTTCTTCTATAAATTCTACGATATCCATTAAAGTAATTCAAAAATATCGTATTTTCATTCGCAAATTTTCTGATATAGTGAAGTGAGCGCATATTTTTCCCGGAAACTCTTAATCCCTTTGTGTACCAGGGCTTTCTTTTCTTTTTTTTAATCCTAATAATGGGAAATGCTAGGTTAAAGTTATTGCTCAACATTGAATGAAATTCTTGCAAGGGATCATTAGTAGCTAAAACACTATTCCAGTCGGACTGGTTACACATTACGAAGAATTGGTCAAAATTTCTCCTGCTATATAGCCTACCATATCTTACATTACTTTTAGTCTGAGACAAACCAATCTGCAACGAACCAACGACAGCCGACAGGACCATTTTTGTAGATACAAGGCGATCTTAATTTTTTGTCTAAACAAAAATTCTTCAATTCGCATCTTTTGGCAGATATTAGCGGGAAACTCATTTTTTGGGCCTTGAGGGGCCATTTTCAGTCCTTTCCCACCTGTTAATGTTGATAAACTTTTTTTCACTTGAAAGCATCCTCGAAGACCTAAGAATTACGCCACAGGGGAAAACTGTACAGATTTATTTACAGCTTTGTCCGTTCATTTACTGGACTATATTGTATTTTTGAATAACTTAACGAAAAATAGATTAAATTGTTTTACCTTTGAAAAACATGCACCCATATGAACCTTAGGAGTAGGAGGTAGTCCGTTACTTGGAGGTCGAGGAGGAGTGTGCCTTCTCCTGTGTTTCCTTGGAGGAACAGGCGGGCAAGCTACTAGATCTGGAGCACTAGCGTCATGGTTATTGCTTTGTTTTGATTCTGTACCTTAAAAAATATGTAAGAGAATGATATGGGACGTCAATCTTATTTCGATAAAAAGTCAAATAAGGCAGAATTAAAGCAAACAAAAAAATAGCTAATTTTGTTATAAATACATAAAGCATCACTTTTTTGAAAGTATTTTTTGGTCCAGGCCAACTTACGAATCAATAAAGTTATGTACAGGGTGTCTCAAATTCGATTCTCATCATTGGAATTTCGGAAACTTAAAGAGATACGAGGTCAATTAAATGGAGGCAAAGTCGCGCAGTTTGATGCTGATCAAAATGCCATATTAAGAAGATTTTTGAAAAAAACTGAATATTCGCGATTCCATTTTTATTTTTTATGACTCTATTTAAATAGATATAACAAAATAAATTTTACATTCTTTTTGCTACTTTTTATGTTCTACAAGACAGTGTTATTATATTTACACGCCGATGTTTTGTCTTCGAGCTGCCATCATCAACTTTGTTTTTTTAAATACGGCCCTGGATGTATCGCACTGATTCGAAAAAATCATATTAATGGCAATTTCCATACAAAACCCATGTGTTAAAGAGAGACAGAGAACAGATTTTTGGTAGGAAAACATTAAAACGATTTTTCCGAATAAGTGTGATTCATCATTGGTTTTGGAATCTCAAAAGCTCTTAAAATACGTAACAAAACCAGCTATGGTGGGTTGTGAAAAGGGTCTGGTGGCGCTATGTCGTATTGATGAAAGTATTCCACAATTTATTATTTATCACTGTATTATACATCACCAAGCATTATGTGGAATTTTCTAGAAGTAAACAAAGTTATGAAATTGGTGGTAAAAATTGTGAACAAGGTTAGAGCTCAAGCGTTAAAAAGAAGACTCTTAAAAACTTTGACCAATGAAAATGACTGTCAATACGGAGAGCTACTTCTTTACTCTAAAGTCCGATGGTTAGGCAGAGGACGAGTGCTGACACGTTTCAATGATGTCCTGTCTGCCATAGTCCAGTTTTTCAAACAGCGCGATGAACCGATTCTGGAACTGAAAAAATTAACCTGGCTTAGAGATTTTGGTTTTCTTGTGGACATTATAGAAAAATTTAATGAGCTAAACTTGCAGCTTCAGGGGAAGGACAAAGAACTAGCGGAAATGACTTCTGATATTAATGCATTTATCACAAAACTTGAGTTTTGGAAACAAAACGCGTCAAGCATTTTCCTTTTCTTCACATATATCAATATTGCCTGATGCGTAAAATCATGAAATAGTCTCAAACTTAAGGAACTTTAAAAATTTGTCCAGGATTTCAATAAATTGCTTTGTGACGGAAGGAGCATCACTGCAACAGAAATGGAAGTAATCGCGTTTCAAAATTACTTAGCTTTAAAATCGTTAGTCTCAAATACAAAATGTAACTGGGCTTTAGTAAGTAAAGACAAATATTCAATTCTATGTCGTGTTGCCTTGAAAGTTAAAGCGTTATTTAGTTCAACGTATTTGTGTGAATCTTCTTTCTCCAATATGAAGTTAATTAAGAACAAATACCGCAATCGACTTACAGATGAACATTTGGATAATTGTATTCGAATGGCTGTATCAAACTATGCTCCAAACATTAAAAAAATTATCAATGAGAATGAATGTCAACCTTCTTACCGACCACTGGTCTTGTAGAACAGAAAAAATAGCAATAAGAATAAAAAATTTATTTTATTATATCTATTTAAAAAGAGTAATAAAAAAATTAAAATGAAATCGGGAATATTCGTTTCTTTTAAATCTTCGGAAGTATTTTAAATTTTTAAATTGGCATTTTAATCAGTATCGAATCGCGCAACTTCGCCTCCATTTAATCAATTTCGTATTTCTTAAAGTTTCCGGGATCCCAATGATAAGAATCGAATTAGAGACACCCTGTACATAAAAATATTTTCATAATCACCTTTGATCTGAACAATAAAAATAAATGCTGTATAAACTTAATTTTTAATTCATTTTTTTTGTCAAAAACAAAGTCCTCTCATTTTTTTCATTCAAAAGTTTGAAAAATTCAGTTTGACCATGATTGATGATTGATTAATTGATTGATAAAATAAATACACAAGTTGAGGTTTTGTCCGCCTCGACACTGCAGCCTACAGGGCTTGTTGTATCTCTTGTGTATTTGTTTCAGTTAAAAAGGTTTGACACCTTAGACAGGTGTAGTAGCCCTTTTACTGTTCTTTTCTGGTCTCCAGCCTCCTGTTGGTTAGTGTCCACCATGAGGTTTTGATTTGTTCTCCAGTATGTAAGTGCAGGGCACTCATATATGATGTGAGAGGCTGTCTCTTCCTCTTCGTCACATAGTCTGTAAATGGGTTCTTCTCTATAGATGCCCATAGTGTGCATATGTTTTCTTAGGGTGCAGTGTCCGGTTATTAATCCTGTCACTATTCTAATCTGATTCCTATTTAGTTTTAGTAATTCACTTGTCAATGCTTTCGATGGTGAGTCCAACATTGATTTACTGTGATTTTGCCTTGGAATGTGGTTCCAGTATGACTGATGTTGTGTTTGAATCCACCGAGTCATGTAGCCACGAACCGAGGCTTTTGGTATTCCAAAAACAGGTTCAGGACCCACAAAAATTGCTGCGGAGCCTCGCCTGGCCAGGGAGTCTGCATTTTCATTGCCCTGTATTCCCCTGTGTCCTGGCACCCAGGAAAGTGTAACTTTGTTGTGGTTAGCCAGGTTTAGGAGGCATTGCAGACAGTTCCAAACCAACCTTGAGTTGACTTGTTGGGATGCCAAAGCTTTTATGGCCGCTTGACTATCAGAGAAGATAATAATGTCCCTGCCCTTATATATTTCCCCAGGGAAGCATAAGCATTAAACCTGGGGGTCATACCATGTATTCCTGCGCCGGCTCCATTGTCAGGTCTTGGATCCATGGGTATCCAAACCAAAAATTCCGGACTGACCAGGAGATCGCTCACTACCTGTTTGACCATAATTTAGACCATTATGTTAGAAAACCCAGAAAATAGTGTCTGTAGTAAATTTTTATTTAAAACTGTAATAGCTATTATAAGTTTAATTTTCCTCTACTTCATGAAAAATGCTAATTTTTGAAATGTGACAGTGTTTTTAAGGAGGTGCAATATGCTTTAGCTATAGAACGTTCTACTTTTAAGACACCTTGTATAAATAACTATTACCATTACTGCTCCTTTCAGTTCTCGAACTATCACTTAGCGATCTCTGCCGCTGACCATTAATGTTCATTGAGCTGACGAGTCCGAAAATCTCATCCACCGACGAGTGTCTTCTCGGAGAACCATTCAACGCCAAGTCGTCCACCGGACTGACCACGGCGTGTATATCACATTTCGTCTCGGAATCCTGGACGGGGAGCGTTGCCCTGAAAGGGAGAAGATCAAACCCTGTGGATATTGTATTTTTTCTATGGATGTAATAGGATACGTCGTATTTAAAGTATGGATCTAAGATCAATAAAAAATGTAATTGAAGAAAAGGGTAAAAAAATGTCAATTTACGAACGCCAATATTTCAAAATAAACTGATACAATTTTTACAATAAAATCTTTTCTGGTATACTTTGGGAACCGTTTTGACATATACAGGGTGTCCCATTTTCAACACTTTTATAGGGTATCTTCGTAATTGTTAGTGCTCTTAAAAAAGTAATAGGGACGTAAAGTCCTCTTTTTTGGTCAAACATAAAATCAAAATTTAAAATTTGAAAAATTTACTTTCTTGTGCCAACTATTCTACTATTTGTATGTTAAAATATGTATAATGTATTTCCAGGTACAATGTCAACACATTTTTGTTTTTAGGATATTAACTTTTGTTTCATAGCTTACTGTGACTTAAAGTAATAAAGTTTAAACAAATCGCGTAAAAAAACAATGTCATTCATGGTATTTTTTTTTGAAAAGATAATTTAGTATGCTATTTTTTAAAATTAAAATCTACTACAATTAAAAATGGAGCACTACACTTACGGATATACCCTATAATGGTGTAAAAAATGGGACACCCTGTACACAGCCATTCAGCGAGGACTGACCACGGCCATATTTATGTATTTTTTGAAACACCTTATTAATTGATCCATATTTAACTTTAGTAACAACAGGGTTAATTTAATTTATACGAGAAAGGCCTTGGCGCTTAAGAAGGGAATAATCAGCCTTTTCACTTTTTGAAATGAATCCAGCTAAGCTTGTTGAGAATAAAAAGGGTGCTTTAGAAACTGTTTTATTGAATCATGAAGATTTTTCGTTTTTTTCGAATATTTCAGCCGCATTAAAGATTTTTTAGTTTTACTTGCGCCAAATTAAAGGTCTCGAAGCGCAGATAAAGCACAATTTTTTTCAAAATCTTTGGCGGAAAATTCAATTTTTTTAGGCTTTAAATTTTTTAATATTTGTTTAACAAAGCCTTTTGACTCACTTTATGATTAAAATAATATATGTGATGTGTCTTCAGTAGATCTAGCTTCATGAATTTTTTCATGATTTTTTAAAGGGTGATAGGGGGTCAAAAATTCAAAATCTAGTGTTTTCGCTATTTTTTTTTGAGAAAACTTTCAACTTTATTATTTTCTTTTCTAAAGAATAAAAGTATTAAATAACTCTTGAATTAAAAAGATTTAAGACGAACTGCTAAAGATGAATTTACCAGTTCATCTTAAATCCTAAAGTTATTTAAAACTTCTAATCTTTAGGAAAATAAACAAGATAATAAAATTAAAAGGTTTTTCTAAAAAAATATTAAAAAATAGCGAAAAAAAAATAGATTTTGAATCTTTTGACCCCCTACCACCCTTTCACAAATTATGAAAAAATTCATGAAGCTAGATCTACTAAAGACACATCACATACATTTTTTTCATCATAGCGTGGGTCAACAGACTTTATTAAAAAAATATTAAAAAATTTTAAAGCCTAAACAAATAATTTCCCCTTAAAAATTTGCGCTTCGAAGACCTTTAATTTGGCGCGAGCAAAATTTAAAAAATCTTTTAATGCGGCCGAGATATTCGAAAAAACGAAAAATCTTCATGATTTAATAAAACAGTTTCTAAAGCACCCTTTTTATTCCCAACAAGCTTAGCTGGATGAGATTTCAAAAAGTGAAAACACCGATTACCATCAGGTATTTACTATGACTTTCACAACAATTTATTTATATTAAATTATAATTCAAAATACAAATTTCGTATATGAATTGAATTAATTCTGTTGTGGTTAGTTGTTATTAAAAATAAACACGAAAACCTATCGCCAAAACGCGTCGTTTTCAAAAACATAAAAAACAATTAAAATTGGACGTGTTTTTTTTAATTTAAATTTTCCTAATGTAAGAAAATTCCCTACAAAAAAAAAAAAAACCGTTTTTTTTTCTGCCTATTTTTTACTATAAGATCAATTCTCACTGGTTAATAAATAAACTGAAAAAGTAGATTTCTCAATTAAAAAGTAAAGGAAACCCAAACAAAAATTAATTATAATCGTTAGAGTAGGTTATGGCTAAAATAGTTAAAAGCAACAATGCAGGCTTAAAACTGATAACACCGCTCAAAACACTATACTCACGAAAAACTTAAACTCAAACTTTTGCAACAAGTAACACAAATGAACTGAAATCTAGGCTAAAAATAGAAATGTCAATAATGGCGGTAATTTAACCCACATTTCACATCCCAATGAAAGATTGCTCTAATTTAATTAAATTTATTAAGAGAGCAATTTTGTTGTGATTACTGTTTATTAGAGAGAGGTTAATGGTATACAGGGTATCCCAAATTAGTGTAATATCAGTGGAAGCTTAAAGAATATAAGAGATATGATGAAATCGAAATAGATGTCAAAAAAGACCTTATATGCTAGAGTAAAAATTAAACCTAAAGCTTGTTTTACACATACCCAATTTCTTGTCAAGAAATTGATCAATTCATTTTTTAAAAATTGTGTCTTGCTTTATTCGTTTTTTTTTATCTTGGGACAGTCCACGAAGGCTGATGCCTAAGTACTAACGTACCGTGGGTGTCTTAAGTGTGGTGAGAGGGAGTTTGTTCACGCGGGACTTAAATATTTGGAGATCGGGAGGAGAAGAAAAAACTTCTGCGGGCAGCAGGTTCCATAGTCTTGACACTCTAGGTATGAAGGAACGAAGAAAGCGGGAAGTTCGGGGACGCTCTAACTGAAAAAAGGATGCATCAAAGTTGCACTACGTGTTGCTCTGTTGGGAGCTGCCAGAGAAGGAATTATACTGGCCAATTCCTCTGAGCAGAAGCCGTGAAAATACCTATAGAAGAGCGACAGATCCCCTACAGCTCGACGGTGGGTAAGAAGAGGAAGCCTTTCTGTGAGCGTTGGATCATTAATAAGACGAAGGGCTCTTCTTTGAAGGGAGTCCAGAATGCTAAGTGTTGTAGGCCATTCCCCAGACATGAGAACAATATTCTAAAGAGGGTCTGATTTGGATACATACAGAGTATTGGAAGAAGAGAAACATTTTCTGGCTCGAAAGAGGAATCCAAGCCTTTTGAAGTGCCGAGCTAGGGATGTAATGTTTACCAGTGGGTTATCTTAAAAGTAACGCCGACAAGATTAACTGACTCTTTGTTCTGCAGAACTTGGCCGCTCATATGTAACGGATGAGCATTGCCAGACTTTTTTCACGACAGCGAACATGACTGTGTTTTTGAGGCATTAAACTGAACAAGATTTTTTGGCGCCCCAATCCAAGATAAGTTTAAGGTCTTTGAAAGAGAATATCTCTTGACCTGGCTTGTTTTTCAAATAGGATATAAATTAAGTACTAAATGTAGCAAAATCATGGATGGATGACAGTTAAGTTCTTATGTGATTGTATTTGTTTGGTCATTTTTTGTCCTGGTGGTTAAGTTTTTTTTTCTAATTATTATAAAAAATTCACCACAAAAATATTTTTGGCAAATGACATTTCTAACCGAACAATAACTCATGTTGGTAACTCACGGAAAAAACGAATATCACTAAAATTTAAACAAATTTGGCCAATAAATTAAAGTATAAAATTGTAGCAAAAATAAGGTGGTTACACCAAATAAACTGTATAATATATTGCTTAATAAATTGGGTACGTGTAAAATAGGCTTAATAATGTCATGATTTTCCATATCATTAACGTTAAAGCAATCCAGATATGTTTATTTGGTAACTGGATGTATTTGGATTTTTTTAAACTCTTAAGACCAGTCTCACGGCGCTACACGACACAGGATAAGCAACAAAAAATATCTCCAACATAAACTATTCACACGAGACGACATAATTTATGTAGATTAATAAAACCACTGCTAGTTTTTTTTTAAGATGTCAAGTGAAGAATACAGTATCTAGGGAAAAGGAAGAAGACATAGTATCCAGGGAAACCAAAGAAGAGATAGTATCTAGGTAAAAGGAAGGAAACATAGTATTTAAGGAGGAGAAGACAAAGTATCTAGGGAAGAGTGTAAAGCCGGATATGTCATTTAGAGATGACGAGTATTTGATTGGTTAAAACATTGTGCCACATGTTCTGACCAATCAAATATTCGAAGATCGGGAAATGATGGACTCGCTTTAAAGCCGTGAGGATAGGGCCTTAAACATTTTTTGTTAAATACATTTTTATACCAGAAAAACATGGTTAATGCCAAGCTTTTTTGTACATAATATTCTTTTTTTTCCTTTTTGTGCTTAATAAACAAAATGATATAGTAAACTCTTTTCAACCAATTGCAAAGTATAAATATGTCCTAATAATGATATTAACAAGCTAAAATTTAAATAAAGCAGAAGTATAAGTCACAAAAGGGGTAGTTGGTTCTCGTGTGATAACATTTTATTTATTATTGCTTAGAAAATAATCTAGACTCTTCATTTGAAACTTAGTAAAAAAAAATTCAGATACGTTACGCATTAAAAATTTAATACCCTTTTTTATCCATATGTCAGCAATATTGTCTAATTTTTTAAAAATAATTTACACAATGAAGTGTTACAAATAGAACCAGGAACACGTCTCCGTAAGAGGTAATAATAGAAACGCATATTATTAAAAGATAATATAAAAAAAACGGTAATTGTTTAGATGTGTGGCCTCACCTATTTTTAATCATAAAAAATCGAAAAATAGAGATATTGACATGTTTTTTTTTTATTTGGTTTTATTTTACGGCGGATCTTTTGAGTAAAACCAAAAAAAATCGGTTTTAATTTTTATTTTAAAAATAAAAAATGGGTATTTTGACGTTTTTCTTCAATAAAATGAATGCATTTAAGTTTAGCAATTTCTAGTGATTTGTTTCATATTCTACGTGTAAAAACAAATAATTTTATTATTTTTTTAAATATCGATGTTTGTTTAAAAAAAAATAATCGAAATCTGATATTTTTGATGCACTTTAAGAATAAAAATATTTGACCACTTAAAAAAAATTAATCATGTTGATTTTACATCCCAAAAAAGTGGAGCCTCTCATCTTAACAATTACCAAAAATTCAAAACTTTTTTGTCGTTTTTAAGTTTTAACTTTTAACAAAAATACTTCTCAAATCACCCCTCTCCCTTATTTTAAATGGAGAAAGATAAATCTCTTTTAATTATATAGAACTTTTTAAAGATAATGATGTATTCTAATAACCTACTGTTTTTTTTGCTTTTTCGTCACTAAAAATGTAAAAACTAAGTTGAAAAAATACTTTTGCATTTCTTGTAAATTGTTATAAATCATTCTACCACAATAACCATGCCTTTCTAAAATTAACACTAAACGTAGTTGTTAAATCATGGGAGTTTTTAAAAATTGATCTAAAAAGTAACATCAGATCCTAATAGCTTCCTTCAGGTGTGTAAGTTTCGTGCACCATGCAACCAACGGTGTGTTTTTTTTAAATAAAATAAACCGTGGAAGTCCAAGAAACCTTTTTTATTTAAACCAAGATTTTTCCTGGCCAAAACTGTAATATTTTATGACAAAAAAAACTGTCAGTGCGAATCTTAATTGCAGCTTTTTTTATGATTTTTTTGACGTTGTTAAAAGAGAATACTAAACTTTGCAATAATTTTCAAACAGTTACCGATTTTAAATAACATTTTAAAGAATTTTAAGATATTTCCTTTCTTTTTGCATAAATTGTTTCTTTAATATGTCTAGAAGATGGTGGTAAAGTGATTTTTCAGAATTCGAAGCCATTATAAAGAAACAGCAGTTAGGCAGGCCTTCGGAGCGCCTAGAGGCTGACCCTATTGTGTTCTGACAAATGTATGCTTTATATAAGTACAGACAAGTTTAGGAAAAAATTGGTGTAGTTATTAAAGTTTTAAAATTAATTTTAGTCTTGGTATCGCAGATTAATGGTAAGTTAGGCTTTTTATAGTTATGGTTCTATCTCTTTATTTGTCCTCACAAAAAAATCCCAAAAAATGCATAAAAATCTGACCGTCAAACTAGAGAACCCCTTAATCAAATACCTATACCTAAAGTCCAAAATTTCTGTCAGTGACTCATTTAATACCGGCCACCCAACCGACGAAGTGGCTGAATAAAAATCTAACACTAGTAAATGATTTTTAAGCCTATGATATACTTTTCCGCTCAAATAACAGTGAACCGGCCAAAAGTTTCATCGCCGCGTTGTCATAATTCGCAAGAATAAATCACCAGCCAGCAATCGCACTTAAAATAGCACGCCAATATGTATTGAAATCATTGTTATCGGGAAGACAATAAAAGTGGCAACACACATTCCTTAGTTTACAACTTGAAGAGACTTGAAAATAAGCGTATCGACAGGGTTTTCGTGCTGTTCGATGATTTTATTTAGTTATTATTGATTATGGACAGATTTTTTAAGTTTAAATTTTAATTGCTATACAGGGTATTTTCTAAATATTATAAATTTCTAATAATTGTAGTATATAGATATTGTTTTGTGCCAATTTTATAATAGTTTATCTTATTTAGTGTATATAATTGTATATAAAGATTTAGTGTTGTTAAGTGCTTTTAATTCTGTAAACTATGAATATTAACCAACCTTTAACTAGTTATCCGCCTATAAAAAAAACTCAGTTAACGTTAAAAGAACGAATAATGGTTAAAAATGTTTACCATGGGATTCGGGAACGAAATCCAGAACTAACCACTTTGGATGCTGCAGAGATATGTGCAACTTTAACAAAAGTTAATTCGCGTACGGTATTCAGAGTTTTAAAAGGCAAAAAAATCAATATTAGTAATTATGCGGATACTGGAAAATGCGATTTTTTCGCTATTTTTTTGCACACTTTTTACTTTTCGATTGTTAAACATGAATCAGAGGCTGTTTTTTGGCTGCCTCTTATAGTATTTAAAAAATAAATAATAATTGAATTGTTTAATTCCATTTTACGACATATTCCTTTAAATTCTGTCATTTGCACGAAAACATATTTAAAAAACTCATACTATGTTAATATTAAAAAAACACTTAAAAAGTAAGGAAAAAACCTTAATTTTCAATAAAAGTAGGTAAAACGTTTACGTCCGAATTCAACTCGAAATTCTAAAAATGTTGACCTCTTACCAGGTTTAATAGTTTTCTTTATGACATTTTTATAAGGTATGCGAACCTTGCTTCGCTCGACCCACAATGTTTGATCAAAAATATTCTGATATGGAAATCCTAAATATGGAACACGAAAGACCCGAAATAGTTATTGGATTCTACAAGCTGATGATCTCAGAGCTTTCGTGTTCCTTATATAGTGGATATTTTTGATGAAGCAATGCGTGTGAATATCCTATTTAATATTGAGATTGCAAGATCGGTGGTGAATTGGCAAGTCGGTGTAACTTGGATTGTCTATCGTTCTGCTTTTACATCTTTTTTAATTTATGTTAAGACTAAAATTTTATTATTTTTTTCATGTAGCAAAATAAAATCAGAGAAGGTAAAATTAAAGTAAAAAATGTATTTTTTTTGGAAAAACGTTGAAAAATTGCCAAAAAACTCAAATTAGTGTTCTATGACCTCAAAATAGGAGGTGTGCAAAATTAAGCAAAAAAATTACATTTTTCATTAATCCGAATAATACCAAAATAATATAGGCTTGTTACTAATTTAAAGGGTTGATGAAAATGTAAGAAAATAACTTTTGCTCGTAAAAAATATTTTCATGTTTTGACGAAATTTTATCATTTATTTTCTAAAATGCATACGCCACTGGAATTGATTCCCCTGACCCCACACAACCCGGGGCACTCTAAAAGCGAGCGATGCGTCATTGACAGAAATTTTGGACTTGAAGTATAGCTGGTATATAAGTTTCTATGACAAGAAATATATTATTTGTCATAAGTATCACATTTGTCACAGATTTCCTCAACTTTAGCTCGTTCAATTCGACTTTGTGTGAAATACAATGCAGCAAAAAAGTAACTATTTTGATCTGGAAAATGCTTGGAACGCGGAATGTTCTGTGAAATTTAAAATTTTGAATAAATTTGATTTATAAATAGGGCCATATTTCTATTTCTGATGTTTACTTACAAATTACTGATCGGTAAGTGAATACTTACCGATTAGGAGTCGGTAAGTATTTACTTACAGATCAGTAATTTGTAAGCATCACTTACAGATGACCAGTGAAGTTTCAATATTACCTAAATGTGTAAAAAAAAAATAAAAAAATATATAAAACATATTTTTAATAGTTTTTATATCTTTAGTGACGAACTACAATAAAAATTAAATACGAATCCACCAAAAACTACAAATTTCCCTCTACTGTGGTTACTAAAGAACTTACTGTTGCTCGTAGTCCGCGTGTCCATATTTGAGGGTGCCCCTAGAATGATGTAAAAAACAAAATGCGTCACTCAGTTAATGCTACGGAAAAGGCCATTTTGGGCGGAAATACCAAATCACCGTAGTGGAAACAAACGTTAGAAGCATTAAAAGAAAATAAAGTGCAAAGAAAAGAAACCCAAAACGAAAACTAGTAAGGGTAAGTGGTGTTAATATAGCAGGGTATCCACTAGAACGTTAAGCTGATATTTTTAAACCTTTTTAGGTTTTCTTACAAAAAAAAGTCATAATTAATATTCTTTTTTTATTTTGTTTTCTGGAAATATCGGTTTAAATAACAATAAAATTTGGTTTTTCTTCATAATTTAGGTATTTATTATTTTTTAAATACACTCATATATACAAAGTGTCTGGAAAAATATAGGAAATCTCCCGTATATAAAAAAACACCTGAAAAGATACTACAAGTTCATATAAACCTTTTTCGAATATGCCTTTTTTTCGGAGATATTGGCTCTCAAGGAGCTCCAAAAAATTTTTTAAATTTTAAAACATGGGAATACCAATTTAAAGAAGATTTTAAACCGTAACCCAAACCCTTTTACCTTTTTAAAAATTACAATACCTTTATTTAATCGCTATCTAACCGTTTTCAAAAAAACGTCACTTTATTTACACTGTTAGTCCCCTTAGTTCTTTTGGGTTCAATATGAAAAGAGGAATTTTCTCCTGTCACCAACACAATAGTTCGTAAGAGGGTTCAACATGGGTTCCATAATATCTGATACACACACTGAGCGCGACAAATTGAGACAATTCCTCGTTTTTATATTCAACCCGACAGAACTTGTGAAACTAACAGTTTAAATAATGTGACGTTTTTCCGAAAACGGTTAGGACTAGCGACATGAATGAAAAGTACTTAATTTTTAGTGGCTAAACTTCCAAAAACGCCATCTCTACGATTTGTTCGAAGGTTTTTTTGGCGGCAATAGTAAAATGGTAACAAAAATTATTGAAAAAAAATTGTTTTCTTTCTTAACTAAAACTTTTTTTTTATCTTGGGACAGTTCACGAAGGCTGATGCCTAAGTACTTACGTACCGTTTTTTTAGTTTGTTCACACGGGACTTAAATTTTTGGAGATTGGGAGAAGAAGGAAAAACTTCTGCGGGCAGCAGGTTCCATAGTCTTGACACTCTAGGAATAAAGGAACGAAGAAAGCGGGAAGTTCGGGGCCTCTCTAACTGAACTGTAAAAGGATGCATAAAAGTTGCATTACGTGTTGCTCTGTTGGGAGCTGCCAGAGAAGGAATAATACTGGCCAATTCCTCTGAGCAGAAGCCGTGAAAATACCTATAGAAGAGCGACAGATCCCCTACAGCTCGACGATGGGCAAGAAGAGGAAGCCTTTCTGTGAGCGTTGGATCATTAATAAGACGAACAGCTCTTTTTTGAATGGAGTCCAGAATGCTAAGTGTTGTAGGGGACGCCATTCCCCAGACATGAGAACAATATTCCAAAGAGGGTCTGATTTGGGATACATACAGAGTGTACAGATTGGAAGAAGAGAAATATTTTCTGGCTCGAAAGAGGAATCCAATCTTTTTTGAAGCTGCCGAAGCTATGGATGAAATGTGTTTGTGCCAGTTGAGGTTATTCTCAAAAGTAACGCCGACTAGATTAAACAACTCTTTGTTCTGCAGAACTTGGCCGCTCATATATAAGGGATGAGCATTCGCAGACTTTTTTCGCGACAGCGAACATGACTGTGTTTTGAGGCATTAAACTGAACACGATTTTTGGCGCCCCAATCCAAGATAAGTTTGAGGTCTTGTGAACGAGATATCTGCATTGACCTGCGCTTGTTTTCAATTACACGGTGGCTTAAGAAATTGAATACTAGAGTGGAGGGTACTATCGTCAGCAAAACTATGAATGGGATTGATTGTGGAAGAGAGAAGATCGTTAATGTGTAGAAGAAATAGCGTGTGTGCCAGCACTGAGCCCTGGGGCACCCCAGCATTAATTTGGTAGAAGCTGGAAGAATGACCATCTACACTAACTGATATACGTCGATTAGAAAGGAAACTGGAAAGCCAAGAGCAAAGCTTAGGTGGAAGACCGTAAGAAGGAAGTTTGTTAAGAAGCCCATCATGCCAGACCTGATCGAAAGCTTTAGATATGTCAAGAGCAACGATCTGGGATTCACCAAGAAACTCAAGGGACTTGTTCCAGTTGTGTGAGACAAAGGAAAGAAGATCAGCTGTGGATCTACTGTGACGGAATCCATATTGTCTATCATGTAAGATCTTATGTTTTTCCAGATACTTTAAGATTTGGGAATTAATGAATTTTTCCATTACCTTGCAAACAACTGAAAGAAGAGATATAGGTCTATAGTTAGAAGGGAGACTTTTGGATCCTTTTTTGGGGACAGGTTGCACACGTGCAGCTTTCCAACTCTCCGGGAAAATGCCCGTGTCGTAAGAGATTCGAAAGAGGCGAGTTAAGATGGGTGCAAGCTCGGGAGCACATTTTTTAAGACGATTGCTGGTATGCCATCCAGCCCAGACGTTTTTTAGTATTAAGAGAAGAAAGAATACGCTTGATCTGTTTGACTTTAAAAATTATATCGGACATTTTATGAGAAACAGGGACAACTGTTGGAAGAGGAAGATTAATAGGAGGATCAAGCGTAGAATTGGCAGCAAATTGTTTGGCAAATAGTTCGGCTTTTCCTTTGGAGGTAGAGACAATTCCATCTTCAGAGATTAGGGGTGGAAAAGAATTTGTGCAAAAGTTCTGACTAATATTTTTTGCAGAGGACCAAAAAGCTTTACTGCCATTTGAGCAAGAGAAAACTTTATCTTTTATTCGATTGTTAAAACGGTCTTTTGCTTCTGAGATGGTCTGATTATACTGATTTCTTGCTTCGATGCTAGCCTGTCGATTTTCGGGACTGGGGTTTTGAAGAACCTTTTTGTGGGCTTGAAGTTTTAAAAGTCTGGCTTTGTCACAGGATTTAGAAAACCACGGTTTGTGATTTGAAGTTATGGGGTAACTAAAACTGACCAGAATTAACCAAAACTAACCAGAACTTACAGGACCTAACCAAAACTATCCCACCAGAATTACCAAAGCTAACCCACTAATTAATAAAATTGTATATAAAATATATTTAAATATATTCATATATATTTTTTTTATTTAATTTAACAAATTTATTTAAGCATTGATATTAATATTGAGACACAAAAGTTTTTAATATAATGGTGGGTAAGTTCTGGTTAATTTTGGTCATTTTTGGTCAGTTTTGGTTTAACATAAAGAAAGAAAAAATATTTTTGTTTTTTTTTTAATTTTTACTATTGCCGCTAAAAAACCTGAATAATGTTTCTTATGCTATAAACAAGTCCTGTGCAAAGTTACAGATAAATCGGATAGGGGACTTTTTCAGAAGTTGTTACTCTTAAAATTGTTAATTGTTCAATGGTTTAATTTAATTCAATTAATTTAAATCTAATTCAATTAGAATCTTTTTTTCATTCCATTTTTGTATTAAGTTTCTAATCGAAAGAAAAAAAAAATCGACATAAAATTTCCACGATTTTCATTATTGCTGCCAAAAAAAACATCTGGACATAATTTTTTATGCTGTAAGAAAGTTCTTTAAAAAGTTATAGACAAATCGAAGGGGAGGCGTTTTCGGAAGTTAAGTCTTTTTAAATAGTAAAAGGTTTGTAAAAAACATTGCCTCAAGTTCATATCAATACAGGGCGTAAAAAAGGGGTAATAGATCAAGCTCAGATCACCCTTTCCCACCCCAGTCAGTAATTTAAAACACTTTCTTTGATATTATTTTGAAGGGTCTTACTTGGTATTACATCTTATTAAAATAAAATTAGAATATTCCTGATGATTCAGTAATTATAATTATGTCTAGAAAACTTGATCCCCTTGACACTATCTCAGAAGAGGCTATATGAAAGTTTAATGATCAATATCTTTTCACTGTTTTATCTCCGGGAGATTTCTCGCATTTTTCCGGACACCCTGTATAACCATAGTGATAGTGATAACCCCCCTTTTGCAGAAATAAATAATTTTATTTTAAAAGTGTAAATCTTTATAAAATTCACTTATTATTTAAATCTAAAAACGAAAGGTATTTTTTTAATTAAAATTAAATTACAAATGAAACTGACTCAAAATCACTGACAATCCTTTATATATGGTGTTTCCAAATTCAGTACACATATTTTATGACCTTATTTTTAGGGTAAAAATAAGATTTTTTTTTATAAAAAAGTGTCTCAGAATGCACCCCTTCCGAGCCACAGTCATCGTAAGTTTCCTAAAAAAATCGATTATTTTAAACTGTGCCTACGGTTCTGCATCAAATCTCACGAGAATATGCATACCGCTGTATTTATTTTTTCTCTAGGAGATAAACAGTTTTGGTAACCAAAATTTTATGTGTACGCTATTTTTTTTAATTACGCTATACTGGCAAGTCGGCTAAAGAAAAATCCAAATTTTTGGTCTCTTGCATTTTTTTATTCAACTAACGGCTTTCAAGAAAATCACCGTTGAAGAGAGTGATTGATTGTTTTACTATTGGCAGGGAGCGGAGTATATGGTGGGGACAGCTGAATCAATTGCAGCGCTTGCTGTGGTCAAATTTTCGTGAAATAATGCTTAATTTAAATGTAAACAATGAGATAAAAATATTAAAAATGGTGCCTAATAGTTGTGTAGTTAAATGCAAGAATACTGGCAAAAATAGTAACTGCACATTTTATACATTTCCAACTTCTAGTTGGAAATTAGAAGAAAAGAAAAAATGTATAAATGCACGTAGACAAAAGGTGTTGAATTCAAATTTCCCGGTTAGTCGAACGACTTTCGGGTTTCGGGCTTAGCCGAACCACTTTCGAATTTGACCTAACAAGAAGAAAAATTTGCTCGTTTCTTGCCGTGTACCGTTTGATCCTGTCTTTTCCTGAAGTTTTTTTTAATGATTTGCGAGTTTTGAAAAGAAAAAGGTTTTCTTTAATAGACTAAGTAACCAAGAAGTGTCTGCAGAACTGACTTTAGTGTCTGTATAGTCTTCTGTGATTATTAATAGAGAAAATGGCTTTAAAGCCTTTAAGACTTGTAAGTTTGTCAGGTGATTTTTTATTTATCGGGGAAGTTGCCGATTTTTGTAGGAGCCCGCTAGTTTTTGAGTTATGACGCCCACTTACATAACCTTAAAATTGCATAAACTTTCTTAAAATTCCGCCGATTTTTATCTGGGAGATTTACACTATACCTAAAGTCCAAAATTTCTGTCAGTGACTCATTTAATACCGGCCACCCAACCGACGAAGCGGCTGAATAAAAATCTAACACTAGTAAATGATTTTTAAACCCATGATATACTTTTCCGCTCAAATAACTGTGAACCGGCCAAAAGTTTCATCGCCACGTTGTCATAATTCGCAAGAATAGCACGCCAATATGTATTGAAATCATTGTTATCGAGAAGACAATAAAAGTGGCAACACACATTCCTTAGTTTACAACTTGAAGAGACTTGAAAATAAGCGTATCGACAGGGTTTTCGTGTTGTTCGATGATTTTATTTAGTTATTATTGATTATGGACAGATTTTGTAAGTTTAAATTTTAATTGCTATACAGGGTATTTTCTAAATATTATAAATTTCTAATAATTGTAGTATATAGATATTGTTTTGTGCCAATTTTATAGTAGTTTATCTTATTTAGTGTATATAATTGTATATAAAGATTTAGTGTTGTTAAGTGCTTTTAATTCTGTAAACTATGAATATTAACCAACCTTTAACTAGTTATCCGCGTACAAAAAAAAACTCAGTTAACGTTAAAAGAACGAATAATGGTTAAAAATGTTTACCATGGGATTCGGGAAGGAAATCCAGAACTAACCACTTTGGATGCTGCAGAGATATGTGCAACTTTAACAAAAGTTTTTTCGCGTACGGTATTCAGAGTTTTAAAAGGCAAGAAAACAATATTAGTAATTATTCGGATACTGGAAAATGCGATTTTTTTCGCTATTTTTTGCACACTCTTTACTTTTCGATTGTTAAACATGAATCAGAAGCTGTTTTTTTGGCCGCCTTTTATAGTATTTAAAAAAAAATAAAAATAATAGAATTGTTTAATTCCATTTTACGACATAAAACTCATACTATTTTAATATTTAAAAAAAAATCACTTAAAAAGTAAGGAAAAAACCTTAATTACGTTTACGTCCGAATTTAACTCGAAATTCTAAAAATGTTGACCTATTACCAAGTTGTAATAGTTTTCTTCGCTCGACCCGCAATGTTTGATCAAAAATATTCTCGATATGGAAATCCTAAATATGGAACACGAAAGACCCGAAATAGTTATTGGATTCTACAAGCTGATGATCTCAGGGCTTTCGTGTTCCTTATATAGTGAGTATTTTTGATGAAGCAATGCGTGTGAATATCGTATTTAATATTGAAATTGCAAGATCGGTGGTGAATTGGCAAGTCGGTGTAACTTGGATTGTCTATCGTTCTGCTTTTACATATTTTTTAATTTATGTTAAGACTAAAATTTTATTATTTTTTTCATGTAGCAAAATAAAATCAGAGAAGGTAAAATTAAAGTAAAAAATGTTTTTTTTTTTGGAAAAACGTTGAAAAATCGTCAAAAAACTCAAATTTGTGTTCTATGACCTCAAAATAGGAGGTGTGCAAAATTAAGCAAAAAAATTACATTTTTCATTAATCCGAATAATACCAAAATAATATAGGCTTGTTACTAATTTAAAGGGTTGATAAAAATGTGAGAAAATAACTTTTGCTTGTAAAAATATTTTCATGTTTTGACGAAATGTTTTTCATTTATTTTCTAAAATGCATACGCCACTGGAATTGATTCCCCTGACCCCACACAACCCGGGGCACTCTAAAAGCGAGCGATGCGTCATTGACAGAAATTTTGGACTTGAAGTATAGAAGTTATTTTTATATTTGTAATGTTACCCAACAGTCATTTATAGTCCAGGTTTATATATATTTTTATCTTTCGAAAAATAAATTAAATAAATAATCTTACACCTCTCACCTCTCCCACAGCTTTCAAGCATGATTTTACGTAGGCGCTAGATGTCGTTTTCATCGCGCACCGTGCCAATATAGTATATGTTTTTTAAATCACTTTATAAACAAAGACGACTGGCCGAATCTTACGAAATAGAAAGAAAAATTATCATAATTAAATAAATTAAACATTTTTTCCAAAAAAAAATCTAGGAAAAAATGAATCCCGATCAGTGGATACCCCGCGAATGCAAGTTAATGTTTGAATTATGGAGAGAATTACCTCATCATTAATTCTTCATCTATGTACTGCAAGAGACTCCTAAATAACATAACATCAATTTAAATAAAAAAATAACAGTAAAAGTAACATTCGAAAAGATCAAATTAAAAAACATTAGTGGTGCTGTTAAAGAAAATACTTCTACCTAAAAACCAAAATAATTAAGGAAATCCGATTAATCAAACTGAATGTTTATAAAACAAATAAATTAACTACTCATTTTTTTTAATATTAATTATTGTTATTATGCTTTTAAATATCAGAATATTTCTGGATTTACTGCCTGACCGGTCAGCGCTGATATCGGTCGGTATCTATATCAATGAAAATGTATGATCAACAACGGTGCAGAGCTAATTATACATGTTCATTGATATAGCTACGTTTAATCGATCTCAGCGCTGACCGTTGGTTGGTTTACGTACCGGGGGTGTTTTAAGAAAAGTAAAAGGCAGTTTATTGTCACTGGACTTAAAGATTTAAGGGGGAATTCTGGTTTAGAAATTTTAAAAAATCGTTTTTTTTATATTTCGATAGTTTAGATATTCAAGAATATCTCCTTAAAGGATTTTTCAAAATCTGAATTATTTTAAAAGTTAAAAAAGTTGTTGTTCGGCGCAATGAAGCAAGAATCGAAGTTCTCCAAAAGAAGTAAAAAGTGCTCATCTTTCGAAATTCGTTAAATATTCAATTTGAGGTAGAAAAGACCCGATATATGCAGCCGGAATTGCTGAATAAATAAATGTTAGTTATATTTGTACTGTTCTATCTGATAGACTACCTGAAACTTAATCTAAAACTTTAAACGCGTTTTTTTCGAAACGTGTGCATGATATCTCAGGTTCTACTCGATCGATTTACTTGAAATTTGGTACAGGGCTTCTTTATATATTTTAGTATTGCACTACCAAGAGTAAAAAGTTTTTTTTATTGTTTTAAAAAATTCCGGAAGGGCGAAAAAACAGGAAGAAAACGTAACTCATTTTTCAAATCGTCCCCATTTTGTGATTTTTTCTTTTAAAAACCCCAAGTAATGTAACTACATCCTTCTTTTTGAAAAATTAAAACAATAATTCAGATCACTGGAAGGACTAGAATCCTGAACACCAGAACACGCTATTTTTCTGAGTCCCCCACTTTGTCGGCCTGCGGGTTTTTGAATTTGGATTTTTTAAAATATAAATGTTTTATACTCTCAAAATATCAATAAATAACTCGTAAACAAATGGTTAGTTAAAATATTTATTGTTTTTTTTATAGCGTCCGAAAAAACACCCAAAATTCGGGCGCCTAAACCAGAATACCCCCTTAATGCGCTGAACCCTCCAAAATATCACTGCAAACTATTTAAACTGCAATTAGCCTTTTTGAATATGATAAACAATCATTTTCCGGAAAATCAGCTTCCCATCTTTTAAAGGTTTCAAATTACGAATTTAAAAAAATATCGGTCCGTCTTGGTTAGTAAAAACTGTTGAAAAACCAAGGAAGTTTAAAGGTGTATGGAAGCCCAGTGCTATGACCCATTCGATCAAAAAATGTCCAGCCCAGTATGAAAATAACTGTCAGAGTTGGCCCCGCCGATTCTGCGCAATAACAAAATTCCACGAAATAATTTAATGTGTTGCCTACTTATTAGTGAGAAAAGTAAGGCAATCTTAACTATCTTTTAGATGATTTCCACAATGTTTGTGTATTTCTCTGGATTATTAAAAAGAAATAAGGTTTACATTTAGGTACTTTTATTTCATTTAATAATTTAGTACACTCTTTTAAAGGATCAAAATTATTGATTACTGGGCAGACCAGGCAAATTTTAATATATACAGGTCCCTCTAATTGAATAAAAGGAAGTACAATTTTGGTACGGTTTTTTGGAGCGCTGATTACAAATCTAAAAAAAAAATTGGCATTGTTTCGTTTTCGAGATATTCATCATCAAAATTGAAATTCAAACTAACCTTATTTACACTATTCCTCCTTCTTTTTGCACAAAATTCTTTATTTTTATACTAAATTGGCACACAATACTTCACAAACACCTTTTAAAAACTTTTTTTTATGTTTATTTTACACCTTTCTTACACTTTTATTTTTTAAGCAAATATGGCTGCTGCCTTTGAACTTAAAGTTCGCAATTTAATGGAAACAAGATGTAAAATAAATAAAAATACAAGGTTTTAAAAGGTGTTTATAAATATCGTGTGCCACTTTAGTGTAAAAATCAAGAATTGTGTACAAAAAGAAGGGAGAATATAGTGAAAATGAGAATTAGTTTAATTTTCAACTTTGATGATGAAGATCTCGGAAACAAACGTTGCCAAAGATATTTTTCAGATTTGTAATAAGCGCCCAAAAACCCCTGTATACCAAATTTAATCAAAATCGGAGAGAGGCAACTTTCAAGACAATACCATTTGTTTAAAAATAAATTAGATTTTTGGTTTCTTAATCTTGCATTATCAACTTTTTAAGCTCGACATACTGTACACATAATATTTAACGGATACTGTTACAATGGATACTCAGGTACCAAAGGTTACTAAACATTTTTAACCACTGTTATTCTGTCTCATGAATGTTTGTTATTAAGTGAAAAGTATATGCCTAAAAAGCAGTTATAAAAATTTTCACTTTTTAATGTACAACCAGAATCTTAGGATTAGATTAAACTCATTTACACTATATTGCCCTTCTTTTATCACAAAATTGGTGATAAGTACATAATACTATATACAATGTTTGAAATTTATTTTAAAAAATCGTGTTTTTATTTATTTACAAAGATTTTTTGGTAAAAATACAAAACTTCCAAAAATATCGACCATTTAAATAGAAGGCAGTAAAGTGGCGCCATCTATTCTTTCCATATTATATCAGATGATATAAAATCTAATATTACACAATAATTTTAAATATTCTATAGTAGTATCCTTAATAACCAACAATTTTGTGCAAAAATAAAAAAACAGTGAATGTTGGAATTTGACATTTGATGATGTCAATTTTATAGATAGTAACAAAGAATTATGAAATCCGGCCCTGACCTACTATTCATTCGCAAATTCCGCGGGCCAATCTCCCTATTCCCACTGCCCTGCACGCCTTGACAATTTTGTTCTACAGTATTGGGCTTCCATACACCTTTAAACTTCCTTGTGAAAAACCCAATTAAAAATGTCAATAGTTTAATACATTTTATGTGTAAAACTAACCAGAACTAACCACTTTTAAACGTTCGATTTTAAATTAAGTGTATTGGTATAAATACAACCCAAAGACTAAATACAGCAGCAAAAAACTAAGTAGATATTTATAGCGAGCATAATAAGAAAAAATAAAAATGAGTAAACTGGATTATGTATAGTATGAATACTTTTACATTATTACCCCTATAATAACAGGGAACAGTATAATTAGTGATTTTGTCCTAGAATTTTTTTTGTTTGTTTTTTATATATCTTTAGTTGTTAATACAATTTTAAAATTAATATACTATTTCTTTTTATTATAAGGGTTTCATATCATTTATAGAACATCGAAAAATCCGCTAATAATATATACTAATTATTTATCTGCTGTGCCCAGTTAGGTTATAATAGCACCGAATTGCTGTACCCTGATAGATATCGCCCAAGATAGCAATGGTGGTTTCTGTTAAATTTTAGCTATGAAAAAAATTATGTAAACTGTGTTAATAAGGTGTCCCGCAATAAAAGGTGTAAAGTAACCATTTATAAAAGATATTAATACCAAATGTCCAAAATGCGGAAAAAAATGAGTAGTTAAACTGGTTATGAATAATTAAAAAACGTTTTTAAAGCATTTGTTTTTTGGTTAATGTGAAAAGCAAAGCTGTAATCGCCAAATTGCAATGATCAAGGAAAAAAAAACGAAAAAAAAATTATTATACAAAATCATAATACACTACAAACAAAACTGTCACAAAACATCTAACCTCAGAGACATTCTTAAAATTTGCGAGCCAGTCAAAGACTTTCTTTCAGGACTACGATACAAAAAATATGTGTAATTGTTACAGGTAAATAACATTTTTGTTTGGTTACATCTGTACATATAAAGTGGCCCATTTATTTTAAGAGTTTTCTCACCTAAATTAAATTATATATATTTTTTTATTATAGTACTCTCCTAATACTTATATACAATTTTTATACCAGGTGCCCACGAAGTTACTTTCCGACTGCCATTTTTTTATTTCTTCATTAATATTAAAAAACTTAGTAGGGTTGTTATTCTAACAAACTATTTAATAGCTTTATGTTTTTAATATTCCTAGTAAGAATATGAAATTCTGAAAGTAAATCCAAATTTTAGAATAAATTTGACGACTACCTACCTATTTAACTATTGTAGACTAAGTTAGGCTGAATTGATATTACTCCGAAAATAATTGCAATTGAAGACATTTTTACATTTATTTTAGAAAAGGACTCTTTAAAAAAGGTGGCAAAAAAAAATAAACGGACCACTCTATATATTTCACATTTGTGCAATTTCTCTATGTTAATTCTACAAGTATAACAATGCAACAATATGAAAAACAATTTGATGATCGATTCTGTGGTGGCCCAGAAAAAAATTATATATATATATATATATATATATATATATATATATATATATATATATATATATATATATATATATATATATATATATATATATATATATATATATATATATATATATATATATATATATATATATATATATATATATATATATATATATATATATATATATATATATATATATATAGAAAAAAATTCCGATAGGAAATGTAATTAAAGGCACTTTGAATTAACTTTTTTAAAAAGTCAGGGGAAAAACTTTTTCCTCATCAGAATTTTAAAAAATTTTAAATAAAAAAAATAATTCTTTTTTAAAGTTCTAATATAGGAAAACATGAAACAGGTTAATGAATGAAGAACAAAACTTCATTCACATTTGTTCTTTATTGCTATTAACCTGTTTTTTTTCACATATGGTAAAACTTGTAAAGAAGAATTTTTTGTTTTGGCCCCGAATCCTTTTTTTTGTTGTTTGATGGAAAAAGTTTTTCAAAACTCGACTTTTCAATAAAATTAAATTAAAAGGGCCTTTAATTACCTTCCCCACTCTGGTTTCAGATTTTTTTCTTTAACTAGTCACAGACTACCCTTCCTCTTTTTTATATATATATATATATATATATATATATATATATATATATATATATATATATATATATATATAATATAAATTTTGCATGGGATCAAATAATCTAAAAGTTTGGTCAAAAGATATTTTTAAAAAATAGTTAGTTTTTAAAAAACCTTAAAAGTGGTTCCTAATTTAGCACATTAAAAATGTAAACAATGTTTTAAAAAAACTTTTTCAATAAAATATTATCGTTAGAAATGTCTTGTTTTATTATTTTTTGAATTGTGCAAAATGTTCCAAAAAAGTAGGACCGAGTACCAATAAATTCATCTTAGTATTATACAAGTTTTTTTAGGAGATCTCATCTCATATTACCAATGCTGAAAAATTTCGGTAATTGTTTAGAAGTGTAATCTTAAAAAATCTAAAAATGAAAATATTGAAACTTTTTTTATTTTGTTATATTTTACGGCGGATTTACTTATCTTTTAGGTAAAAAATTAAAAAAAAAATCGGTGTTAATTTTTGTTTTGAAAATTAAAAAATAGATATTTTTTTCGTTTTTCGTCAATAAAATGCACCCATTTAAGTTAAGCAATTTCTAGTGATTTGTTTCGTATTTTATGTGTAAAGAGAAATAATTTCATTTTTTTTCACAAATATATTTTTTTTTGGATTTTTCAAATATTTAAAAAAAAAATCTAATCAAAAAGTTTACATTTTTGATTTTTTTTTTAAATTACTCTATTTTTGATAAACTTTAAGAATAAAAATATTTGATAACTTGTGGAGCCACACATCTAAACAATTTCCAAAATGGTAACTAACATTTTTACCAAATCTCTATAAACTGTGTTTCGTTATGTAACTAAACTTAAAAAAGACCCTGGTTACTTAAAAAATTGCACAAACATATTAAGATAGTAACACAAACATTTTTTTTTATCCCTGACTTAAACTCATACTACTTTTTTTCAAACCCTACTTACTTCTCACGGTTCAAAGAGTCGAAAGCCGCTCCGATTCCCCATTTTTTATTCTGATGCTCCACGCAGTTGTGAACACTTGTGACGTTGTTCATTATATCTGTCAAATTCCAGGGTTGCATTTTTTCTTCTACTATATCATTGTTTTCTTCTGGAAGTTAGACAAACAATAAATAATTAGTACATAGCGCAGGGTTTGCCTTTTTAATGATTTGATGGATTTAATGTTAACAATAGGCCCTTGGCACATATTTCTTTCATTGGCTTAAAATAACTCTTTATACCTGATTTTTTTTTATATAAGAAATTTTATATTATAGTTACAAGCATTTAAAACTCAAATATAAAACGTTCTATCGAAACCGACATCCACGTCACAACGCGCTAACCATCTATATTCACAATGCCTGATCGACAGAGGCCACAGGGCGTTCCAATTTCACTGGATGAAAGAGGACTGAATAAAGTCCGCCACCAATTGAAAGTTGACATACTTCTAATTTTTAATCACTGGATAAGTGCCATTTTTATTATTTTATTTAAAAATATCTATTAATTTTCGTTTGACACAAACAAATCAACAAAAAACGTATTGCATTGATTCAAAAAGTCATAAAAGTTGCCTTTTATCTAATTAAAAAAAATTGTGTGAAACAAGATATTAACTATCAAATTGTGCATAATTAACATTGCCGATATGTGTCATGTATAAAAGCTATGCATTCATTTTGGAATATCTTGAAAACGATTCTTACAATATTTTTTAAAAACAAATGCAAAAAATCAGAGTATTAGAAAATTTAAAAAAAATCTGAATTTTTTTAAACGTTTTGTTAAAAAAATAATGATTTTTGAAAGTTTACATAGGTCTGTTTGTTATTACGAAATACACTATCTTATTCTTTTTTTACGTAATCACTCTTATGAAAGGTGTATTTTAGGACTAAGTGGGTTCAAAAAGTGTAAAATATTACTGAATAATGAACAGACCTCATAGGAAAAAATATAATGATCCTGGTTCTAGTCAAGGGTCCCGGGCCCCTTCCACAATCATTTTTTTTTAGAGAGCTAAGTCAATTCGGCGCTGATGGTATGGGGAAAAAAATGTTCATCCCCATCTCGATTTGAGTTGTTTACTGAATAATGAACAGACCTCATAGGAAAAAAAATAAGATCCAAGTTCTGGTCAAGGGAATCCCCGGGCCCCTTCCACAATCATTTTTTGTTAGAGAGATAAGCAATTCGGCGCTGATGGTATGGAAGAAGAAAAAAAGATGTTCATCCCAATCTGATTTGAGTTGTTTACTGAATAATGAACAGACTTTATGGAAAAATATAATGATCCATACAGGTTTAGTAAGGAATCGGCCGTTCCACAATCATTTTTTGTTAAGAGAGCTAAGTCAATTCGGCGCTGATGGTATGGAAGGGCGAAGATAAAAGATGTTCATCCCAATCTCGATTTGAGTTGTTTACTGAATAATGAACAGACTTCATAGGAAAAAATAATGATCCATCAGGTTCTAGTCAAGGGAATCCGGCCCTTCCAAATCATTTTTGTTAGAGAGCTAATTCAATTCGGCGCTGATGGTATGGAAGAGACGAAGATAAAAAATGTTCATCCCAATCTCGATTTGAGTTGTTTACTGAATAATGAACAGACCTCATAGGAAAAAATATAATGATCCATACGGTTCTAGTCAAGGGAATCCGGGCCCGTTCCACAATCATTTTTTGTTAGAGAGAGCTAATTCAATTCGGCGCTGATGGTATGGAAGAGACGAAGATAAAAGATGTTCATCCCAATCTGATTTGAGTTGTTTACTGAATAATGAACAGACCTATAGGAAAAATATAATGATCCATACAGATTCTAGTCAAGGGAATCCGGGCCCGTTCCACAATCATTTTTTTTTAGAAGAGCTAATTCAATTCGGCGCTGATGGTATGGAAGAGACGAAGATAAAAGATGTTCATCCCAATCTCGATTTGAGTTGTTTACTGAATAATGAACAGACCTCATAGGAAAAAATATAATGATCCATACAGGTTCTAGTCAAGGGAGTCCGGGCCCGTTCCACAATCATTTTTTGTTAGAGAGAGCTAAGTCAATTCGGCGCTGATGGTATGGAAGAGACGAAGATAAAAGATTTCATCCAATCTCGATTTGAGTTGTTTACTGAATAATGAACAGACCTCATGGAAAAATATAATGATCCATACAGATTCTAGTCAAGGGAATCCGGGCCCGTTCCACAATCATTTTTTGTTAGAAGAGCTAATTCAATTCGGCGCTGATGGTATGGAAGAGACGAAGATAAAAGATGTTCATCCCAATCTCGATTTGAGTTGTTTACTGAATAATGAACAGACCTCATAGGAAAAAATATAATGATCCATACAGGTTCTAGTCAAGGGAATCCGGGCCCGTTCCACAATCATTTTTTGTTAGAGAGAGCTAATTCAATTCGGCGCTGATGGTATGGAAGAGACGAAGATAAAAGATGTTCATCCCAATCTCGATTTGAGTTGTTTACTGAATAATGAACAGACCTCATAGGAAAAAATATAATGATCCATACAGGTTCTAGTCAAGGGAGTCCGGGCCCGTTCCACAATCATTTTTTGTTAGAGAGAATAATTCTTGGCGCTGATGGTATGGAAGAGACGAAGATAAAAGATGTTCATCCCAATCTCGATTTGAGTTGTTTACTGAATAATGAAAATAATGAACAGACCTCATAGGAAAAAATATAATGATCCATACAGGTTCTAGTCAAGGGAATCCGGGCCCGTTCCACAATCATTTTTTGTTAGAGAGAGCTAAGTCAATTCGGCGCTGATGGTATGGAAGAGACGAAGATAAAAGATGTTCATCCCAATCTCGATTTGAGTTGTTTACTGAATAATGAACAGACTTCATAGGAAAAAATATAATGATCCATACAGGTTCTAGTCAAGGGAATCCGGGCCCGTTCCACAATCATTTTTTGTTAGAGAGAGCTAATTCAATTCGGCGCTGATGGTATGGAAGAGACGAAGATAAAAGATGTTCATCCCAATCTCGATTTGAGTTGTTTACTGAATAATGAACAGACCTCATAGGAAAAAATATAATGATCCATACAGGTTCTAGTCAAGGGAATCCGGGCCCGTTCCACAATCATTTTTTGTTAGAGAGAGCTAAGTCAATTCGGCGCTGATGGTATGGATGAGACGAAGATAAAAGATGTTCATCCCAATCTCGATTTGAGTTGTTTACTGAATAATGAAAATAATGAACAGACCTCATAGGAAAAAATATAATGATCCATACAGGTTCTAGTCAAGGGAATCCGGGCCCGTTCCACAATCATTTTTTGTTAGAGAGAGCTAAGTCAATTCGGCGCTGATGGTATGGAAGAGACGAAGATAAAAGATGTTCATCCCAATCTCGATTTGAGTGGTGGACGGGCCAGGTTTTACTTACTAAGGCGATGCTATTGTCTACGACTGTCGCGAGTGAATAATTTGACACACCCATTTTTTGTTTTTGCTCTGAATTAAAAAAAATAATGAAGCAAATAAAAAAAAATTGGAACTCGGCAACACTTGTGTCGTCACATGGCGTTTTGGCCTGACAGGACCTGAACTTTAAATCGTTATTACTCTGAAACTAATTTTTTCTGAGAAAATATATTTGGGAGATGGTTCTTTACGTTTTGACGTGTATTGGAAACAAAATAAATTTAATGTGAGGTGCCCATTCTTTACTAAAAAATTAAAAAGTTTTTAGTAAAGAATCAGCTAGCCAAAGGATTTATTTAAATTATATTTTGCTTATGGAGTTAATAAGTTAATAATATACCCATCAAAATTTGTTTTCGCCTTAGAAAAATATACAACATGTTGCTGCAAATTTTAAAATTCCTACAGGTTTCTATAAAGCTGTAGACTAGGCAACACTGTGGGTATCTTTAAAAATATATATTTTTAGGTGTTACTGACCTAGTTTTGGTAATGTATTATTTGCTTCATCGATACTGTTTATATCTACAAACTGTGCATTTTGTGGCTTTGGTCTCGAAGTCAGTCGGGATGCTATACGTTGGGGCACGTTTGGCACCGCCTAAAATATGCAATGTTTCTTACCAACCTGCCTAGCTATACTAATATAAAATTTTAAAAATTGTACCAAACATTTTTATATCTAAACTAAAATCAATATTTATTCATTTCGTCGCTCCAAAATAATAGTAAGACAACTTAAAATTTTTATTTTTTTGTCTTTTTTTTATTGAAAAGTATAAGTTTTGCTCAGAGAGTGTCGAACTCATTAAATCATATTTGAAGGATAGGGTGCAGGTTGTAAGGGTTGACGGGGTGTCGTCGGCGGAGAGTGTATTAAATATTGGAGTACCGCAAGGATCAGTACTGGGTCCAATTTTATTTTTAATTTACATAAATGATCTTCCAAACATTGAACAACAGGCTAAGTATACACTCTTTGCTGATGACACTACGGTAGCCTTCGCAGCTGACAATATTGAAGGGGTGCTTGAGGGTTCCACAGAGGCGCGGGGCAGAACTGAGCAATGGTTTGCTGCAAATCGGTTGGTTTTGAACAACAATAAAACAAACCAGGTGATTTTTGCATTGAGGGATGTGGGTGATCTGAATGGGGGTGTGAGGGAGATTGGATTTCTGGGTGTTTCCTTGGACCCAAGCTCAATGGGGCTCACACATTAACAACGTGTGTAGAAAACTGAACAAAAGCCTCTTTATTTTGAGAAACCTTTAAGGTGCGTCTCACCAGGGACTTTTCATACTGCTTATCACTCTCTGTTCCACTCGCATCTTTCATATTCTATTCTTGTCTGGGGTCATGCAGCTGACACACACCGAGTGTTTGGTTTACAAAAGGGAAAACTCTGAGGGTCCTTGCAAATCTGGGTTTTAGGGGTGACTGTCGTCAGGCTTATAGGAGGTTTAGAATCCTCACTGTGCCATCCCAGTACATTCTGGAAAATCTTCGTTTTCTAAAGAAGAATATTAACCTGTATACAAGTCATGAGGAGATGCATGGGTATGACACCAGGCATAAACAAAACATTGTACCAGCGTATTGGCGTTTGAGAAGGTGTCAAACTGGACCAGGTTATTGGGCAATAAAATTTTTAATGTATTGCCTGAATGTATAAGAACATTGCCTGAAAAGAAATTTGATATAACAGTTAAGCAGATACTAATTGAGAATGCTTTTTATTCAATACAGGAATACCTTGGGTATAATTTTGAGAATTTTATCTTTAATTAGGATTTGTTTTGTGTACTTTTAAATGAACTGTGCATATATATTTTTTAATTATTATAAGTATATTAATCTTGTTTGTTTAAAAATCATGTTTGTTATTATATATTTTTTAAATTTGTTTAGGATAAGTTTTTATGATTATTGTTTTAACAATGTTGACGTGTGTAAATGCAATTTGTATATTGACATGAATAAATAATTTGAATTTGAAATTGAATATACTTATAAGCTTTTTTGCATTCTTTCTGATAAAATACTCGGAAAAGAAGAAATGCTCTTTGTTACCCTCCCATATAGTTTGTCTTGGTATAATAACTTAAGTTTAGAATAATACAGAGATACCATTAAATATCTTTAAAACAAACTTTAAACATATTTTTATCCTCCAGAGAATTATAAGACATTTTGAAATGTTTTCATAATACACCAAAATTTAATAAATCGTTTTAAGTTGCTCGGATCTCATAGACTGTAAAAAAAAACTAAATAGATATCCACAGCTGCACCAGGCTTATAACGAAAAACCAAAAATGAGCTACAAGAAAAAGGAAACTTTACTTTATTAACGCACATACCATTAGTCAATAATATCTCTCAAAATATAACATTTTAATATCATTTTTAAGTTCTCGGTTTTGTTGAAATTCTAAAACAACTTTCACAGAAAAGGTTGTAAGGTTAAAGTTTTTTTTTGTGTAAACCACGGTCATCTTGAATAAAAAACGAGGACATTTAATTTTGTGTGTCGTCTTTTCGGTATAAGAGTGAGACAAGTTATACTTTCTGTATAGTACACTTAGAATAACAGTTTTAAGTACATTTTTACTACCCATAAATACTTACAAAATGCAATAAATTTAATTTCTATAATTTTAAAGGTTTTCCAAATAATCTAATTTTAATATTAAAATGTCCAATATTTTAAGACTGACCTTTTTAAGTTGTCTTACTACTTACTATTGTTCTGGAGCGACCATTTTATTTATTTATTTTACAAAGGGAGACGGCTAAATACTGGTAAAACTACTGTTTCTTAATGGCAAATGTCTTATTGTATACTTTATAAAGTTTGTTTTTGAAGATCAGTTTTTAAGTCTTAATAAATATAATTAAATTTAAATATAATGCACTAATGTTGTATTAATAGTTCATAAATCTTTATCTACCCTGCTTTTAAATGAATTTGTTGACACTGCAGTTACAGTCTGTTCACTTAATACATTCCATGGATACAGGGTGTTTTTTTTAAATAATGTTTTTTAAAAATAATTTAAATACCCTTAAGGTAGGATGTTTTACTTTCCGACACTGCGACATGCGATAACGACGTGCGACACTGCGGTGTGCCGTACATTTAATCTAGCAGTAGTTAAATTAGTGTGTTGTTTAACCTATCGACTTGCGGCACCGATACGGCGGCATCGCAGATGTCGTCGCGGTACGTCGTCGAGAAAAATAAAATAGTTTCTGAACGACAGCGACAGCGCAGCTAGTACTTTTGTAGCATCCCCGGCATCGGTCTGTTTGGTATTTTTGGCGGTTAAATTATTTGTTTTTTTTCTGCCATGTCACAAACCATGGATGATGACTTCGACGAACGTTTAGTAGATTGTGTCCGTATATTTCCAGTTCTCTGGGAGATGAAAAGAAACTCATATAAGGATAAGGTGGCCAAAGACAACGCATGGAAAAACATCTCGGAGATTTTGAGGCATTCAGGTTAGTAGTATTACTATTTGATTTTAATATGAATGCAATCTCTTATTAATTGTTTTGTTGTTAGAGTAAGAAAGATTCAAATACATACAGGGTGTTTAGCAATTGAGTGCCGATACTTAAGGCCGGGTGATAATCCTTGGATGATTCTAAGACAAAAGGTCCATATTGACATAGGTCCGGCACACCCTAATTTTTAAGATACATAGTGTTAAATAAAAAAAAATAAATATGTTTTTTTATAATTACTGTGATACTATTCTGGATATCTTTATGAAATTTGGTACATATCTTCTATACATCAATATGCATTTTATGATGTACACATAATTTTAATATGTTTACCAGTGGCGTCCGTAAGGGTTTTGCCTTGAATATTTTCGTAGAAAAAAATTGTACGCCACTGCTTTCTCTTAAAATAAGAATTAGTTTTCGAATCTCTATTTATTTCCATAATACCTCCATTTATTTCTATAATACCCAGGTTTAAGTATTTATATAAAAAAACTGAAATAAGTTTATTCAAATTTAATTCCATCTGTACTCCCCATTATTCAGTACGGTCAACATAGTCGTTTTGCCAAGGGACGCTGCCTTCGGGACTGCAGAAGTAATTTTTGAATTGATCCCTTACACCATATGCCTGAAAATTTCCAATTCGGCCAACTGTCAACGGTAAATTTCTGAAGTGGGTTGTCAACGACGTTGCCTTTGCCTCTGGCATGTCATCCATCACATAAGAAATATTTTCCTCCCGAATAAAGTTATGGATTATACAACATGCTAGGATAATATCGTCAACGGTTTCTGGTTTCACTGCAATTGGGGTATAAAAGATACGAAACACCTGACTTAGTAGCCCAAAAGCATTTTCTACTGTTCTTCGTGCACGGCAATGTCTGTAATTATATATTCTGTATGCTTTATTATCTTTTGCTTGGTTGTGTGGATAAGGCCGCATCAGACTAGTGGTTAGTTTGAATGCTTCGTCGCCCAACACAACATAAGGCGTATGATATTTGTGCCCGGCATAGCATCTGGGGATGGAAAATTTCGAGTTTCATTAATAATCTTTCCTATAGGAGATTTGGCAAATATTCCGGCATCACTCTCTTTTTCCCAAAGATCCAACATCAACAGCCAAAAACTTGTAATTAAGGAGCAACGAACTCATACTACATACAAATACTCTGAAAAAGGCCTTGAATCGCGTCTAACTATCGCTTAAGTAGCGTTCAATAAAAATGTTGTAAGTTCCCTCTTTGTCACGATTCTTGTATATGTCAGAATGTTTCTGGAAAGGTTCAGGAGCGTGAAGTAATAGAGCTAAATTTTCTTCTTCTTCGTCATAAAGCAAAAGAATCGCAGCAATTTTACGACGAATAGCGTTCATCTTGATAAACTCTACTGCTTTAAACGATTTGCGCTGAACTGAAGTGTCGCATAGTAAGAAAACAATTCGTCGCAAACCCGCAATCTGCGTCGCGACAGTTCATCGCAAGTCGTTATCGCATGTCGCAGTGTCGGAAAGTAAAACATCCTACCTTTAGACCTATTTTTTTGAAATTGGGTAGCGTTTTTTGTAGTCTTAAGGGTCCCTAACTAGATTAAAATTATTTAGTTCAAAAGTCAGGGGGAGGAAGCATCCTAACCAAAATAGGTTGTTTTTTTCGCCCATAATTTTTATGAGAAGTCAAAGTTTCAATTTAGGCCATGATATTATATTTATTAGAGGTTTAAGTATCTTTATTTACATATACAATTACTTGGTAGAAAATCAGAATGGTAAGTATAAAAAAACTAATAAATTGAAAATTTGAATTTTCACGAATATGATGGGCAAAAAAACAATCTTTACCATTTCCTTTATTGACAAAAAAATGATTTTAATTAAATTTCAATATTTTTTTTTCAGATTTTCTAGAAATTCAATTTTTTCGTCTCTTTGATACAAAAAAATTAATTCTCTTGATTAAAAAATTGGTTAACAGTTTATGTAATTTTTGGTAAAAAAATGGTGATACTTATTGTTAAGAACCTGATTCTGCCTTGTGGTTTTTAGCAAATAAGCCTGAAATTTTTAACAATATATTAGTGTTATAAATGAACAACCACTTAAATGTTTTTTTCCGTAAATGAAGCAAGATACGACAATAATTTAGGAGACAAAAAAGTTGTATTTTTAGTTGTTTTATCTAAAAAAACGAAATTTAATTAAAGTCAATAGAGTACATTTTTTGTCAATAAATTTGGTTTCTGTGCCTTAAGAGTTTTAATCTAGTTACCACAAATAACGCTATCAAAATTCAAAAAAATTCGTTAAAAGATATTTTAATTATTTTTCAAAAAACATTATATATGAAAAAAATAACACCCTATACCATAGAACCACTACATTTCCAGATATATGTTTATAGGAACATTTTTTCATAAAATGACCTGAGTAACCACCCCCTTAAATATTGCCGCAATTTTTTTAATCACCCTTTAGCTACGTCCTCTTAAGTTACCATTTTAGGTTTGTTAAGTAAGTAATAACTATTCCATTTGGTAATAATTGTGCATTAGTGGGGCTACACCTATTTTTTGCCATAAAAATTCAAAAAAAATAAAGATATTGATATGTTTTTTTTTATTTTGTTCTATTTTTCAGCGCATTTAGGAATCTTTTAAAAAATCCAAAAAACATGTTTTTCGGTGTTAATTTTTATTTTGAAAATAAAAAAAATATTTTTCAAGTTTTTTGTTGATAAAATGCATACATTTAAGTTTAGTAATTTCTAGTGATTTGTTTTATATTCTACGTGTAAAGACAAATAATTTTAAAAAAGAAAAAATTCAAAAATATCAATTTTTGCATTTGTAAATTATTTTTCCATTTTTTTTTTTTTAATTGAAAAGTTGACATTTGTGAAAACTTTGTTCTTTTTAATTATTCTATTTTTGATACACTTTAAGAATAAAAATATTCCACAACTAAAAACAATAATATCATGTTGATTTTACATCCCAAAAAAGTGGAGCCGTGATTCTACACAATTACCACCCATTTATATAGTAAAATATAAAAAAGCTTAATCTAGTACATTAATATAAAAAACAACCACACTTGCTGTTATTTCTTTTAAATAAAATGGATATATTCATTTAATTCCTAGCTTGCCCATCATAAATATATGAAACCAAAAATGAAACAAAAATTACAAATATGCATTTAATGGGAATTCATCAGAAAATTCCCTGTATATTACCCATCACTATTCATGATTTAAGGATAAATTCGGAAATTATTTGCTATATATTATTGTAATCAAAATAAATGATATTATAATGTAATTAAAATATTCATACCCCATCCTCATCTGGTTCCAACTCAATAAACGCATGAGAAGGATTATTCACTACTTGCAATAATTCTAAAGCCAGTCTTCTACTCATATCTCCTTGAAAAAACGCATGCTAAAAATATAATACTAATTACCTCTAAATTTACATAATAGAAATTAAAAATAGGCTGATATTTTATTAACGAATCAGTTTTTTCTTAATTTATTTCATTATTTATAAATAGTTTTAGTACCTGTAGCAGCTTTTCCGCGGTTGGTCGCTTTTTTGGATTTTTTGTTAAAGCTACTTTAACAAAATTGTGAAACGTCGGACTCCTAAAATAAATTATATATTTATGAAATTTGCCAAAATTTGTTTTTTTTTTCAAATTTCTTAAAAATGTGGTAATTGATTTAATCCCCTTTTTGCTGTTGCTGTTCTGTAATAAATTAAACGTCCTAAAGAGTGGACTGAAATAGGCAATGATGCACCAGTAAAATGGCCACCGCATTCTCCAGATTTATGTGTATGAGTTTTTTGGGGAGCACCCTTAAAAAATAATTTTACAAGACTCCAGTAAACATACGGCAAAATTTATTGACGGGAATTTTAAATGCAGGCAACCTTTTTAATAATCCTAAGACATTATTAGAGAGAGTCCAGTTTTAAAGAGTGTTAATAAGTGTATTCGGCAAAACAGCGCCGTCTTGGCACATTTAGTTAAGTAATTTTTTGGTAATTGTCTCAGAAGTTGCCGCCTTTCCAATTTTGATCAAATTTGGTTTATTGGGGTTTTTTGGGGCGCTGATTACGAATCTGAAAAAAACATTTTTTCGGCAACGTTTCGTTTTTGAGATATTCATCATTAAAGTTAAAAATCAAACTAACCTTATTTACACTATTCCTCCTTCTTTTTGCACAGAATTCTTGATTTTTACACTAAACTGATATTTTACAAACACCTTTTAAAAACTTGTTTTTATATTTATTTTACACCTTTTTTCAATTTAATTGCAAACATTTACTTTCACATCCGCAATGTGGCCACAACCATATATACACTAGGGATTTTAAGAGCAAAAATGGCTGCTGCCTTTGAATTTGAAAGTTCGCATGTGTAAAATAAATTAAAATACAAGCTTTTAAAAGGTGTTTACAAAATATTGTGTGCACTTTAGTGTAAAAATCAAGAATTGTATACAAAAAGAAGGGGGAATATAGTGAAAATGAGGTTAGTTTGATTTTTAACTTTGATGATAAATATCTCGAAAACGAAACGTTGCCGAAAAAATATTTTTTCAGATTCGTAATCAGCGCCCCAAAAAACCCTCCTATACCAAATTTGGTCAAAATAGGAGAGGAGGCAACTTTCGAGACAATTACCTTTTTTTTTGCACTATATTTTTTAAAATATATTTGACTCCAGTAATTACTAATTCTTAATTATTACAGTTAGTTCTTAGATTATGGCTTTTTAACAACTTTTATTGACAGGTTTCTCGAGAGCTCATACATAAATAAAAGGTTTCCATAGTAAAACCTCTTTATTTAAATTTTATTTATCTAAAATTTAATTCTTCATCAAAAGAGACGAAATAGAAAAAACATTTTTTTTATTTATGAACAAGAGATTAAATGGAGATCAGCACTCCCAAGCAGCTCCCAGCAAGTCCCATCCATTTATTTTCATGTCTTTTCTGCCAATTTTATGGTAAATAATAAAAATATTCTAATCTGATTATGCAGAATTACCTATAAATTACCTAACTATTCATAAAACAAATTATACTCATTACAGATTTAATAAGCTCCAAAAAAAATGACCTTGAACTTTCTTTATTAAAGCCAAATTACTTAAAACCTTTTAATGTTTTTTTAATGATTACTGATACAAATTTTTATCTATAAAATCATTAACAGACAATTAAAATAATTAAAAAATAAACCTTATCACATTACCAAAGTATCATCATATCTTTAAAGAATTAACATATCAAGTGACTCACCATTTTTCTTTGTCTTTTAATGTGGGAGGTTTAAAACCGCTCTTTGACATTAAAAACAGTGCTCTCATGGGGTGTAAATCAAACATGGGTGGTTGTAACTCAGCTAGTTCTATTGCTGTTATTCCTATTGCCCAAATATCACATAGCTGGTTGTAACCACCCTTTCTTTCGACTGCTGCCACCTAAAAACAGGCTCAAAATTAAAAAAAGCAAGGAAAAAATTGAGATATATCAAATACCTCAGGTGCCATCCAATATGGTGTACCAATAAAAGATTTCCTTTTGTTTATGGTAGCAGTGATTTGAGCAGACACTCCAAAATCGGCAAGTTTGACATCTCCACTTTCAGTGAGCAATATATTAGCCCCCTTTATGTCTCTGTGCATTTTTCCCATACCGTGCAAATACGACAGGCCTAAAAGTGTCTCTCGACACATGTAGGCTATTTGATTTTCGGCCAAACCCCCTGTTACTGAAAACATAATTTGAACCATTTAAATGGGAATATATAAGTTAGTACGATCGACTTACTGTGATAAATATCTTGCAATGAGCCACCTCCACAATATTCCATACAAATCCATAGTTTATCCCGTCTTAAATAACTTCCATAATAAGCTATAATATTGGGATGTCTACAATCTTTCATCATAAGAATTTCTTGTTGGATAATGCCGAAGTCATCTCCTAGAATTGTTAAACTAAGTGTACAGAAGGAAAACACTGCAAGAAAAAAGAACTTACCAGCCTCCAACTTAATGACTTTAATCGCAGCCAAGTCATTTGTAGATAATCTTTTAGCCTGAAATGGGCATTGGAATGTTAAAAGTTAATTGTATAATTTAATGTAAATTTGTCTACAGACCTTATAAACGTCCCCATAAGTTCCACTTCCAATTCTCTGGATTAATTCGTAATCGTCTTGGGGATTTCTTCTTGAGATATCCGAGCTCAAAACTCCTTGAGCCATTTTATATAACGATAAATCGTTTACATTTTACCTGGTAAAAGCTAAAAAATAAAATACATGTTTACTTGAATTTGACAGCGAAGGCCTTGTCAGGCGGACATATTGTATTTTTTGGTTAGTTTCAAAGTCACCAGGTTAGCCAACATGTCAGGAAATGTTTCGAAAATCCCTAAAAAAATTTCTTTCTTGTCATCTTCAAAATGGCGCAACGTGGTTAAAATTAGAGCAAAAAAAGTTATGAATAGTTTCGGAAAATTAAGTAGTCGTTTACTTTTTATTGAAGTCGTACAATATTCCAAGTTACTCGGAAAGAAACAAATAAAATTTATCGCCATCACAAAAGGTAAGTTGGTATTATTGCTTTTTGCCTTGTAGGGAACGCACATGTGCGTAACTTAAATTGGGGCTAAGGGTTTTGCTTCCCGCTAATTTAAATTTAAAAAATTACCAGTACTCTGTAAATAACTAAATTACACCCAGGAAATAT
>JAHBCN010000955.1:139361-154441 GCA_019359885.1 Listronotus oregonensis
AGACGTTACCTTTAACCTACGGTGCATTTCAGGAAAATAATTTGGATTATACAGGGTGTCACAAAAAAGTGTAACGTCACATTGGTGCATTTTTTAAATTGAATGCTCCGTAGTTTTTTAAATATTTAGGAATCTCTACAAATAAAAATATCCCCTTTAAAAAAATTTTCCCTTAACCAAAAAGTTATTCGTTGAAAACTTTTTGGCATTATTTCAATAGTAATATCATTGAAAAAAAATGGTAGGTGGTTTGGAAAACAATTTATTGACATTAGAGTTTCCTAATAACGTTAATTATTACCTAGAAATCCTTTTTAAATTTTGTTGGCCAAAAGGTTTTAAAATTTTAAAAAAGGGGGTTTATTTAACATTTAAAGGTATTTCTTAAATTAATAATTTACTCGAATTTTTATAAAACGTATAAATGAGATTCTGTAAGTTAAATAAACTCCAATGTCAATAAATTGTTTTTCATAGCCATCTATTAAAAATAATAGCCATCTATTATTTTTATTCAATGGTATTACTATTGAAATAGATGCCAAAATGAGTTTTCAACGAATAACTTTTAATGTGTTTGGAATTTCGATAGGGTTATATTTAGAAAAATGTTTGTTTTTTAAGTCTGCATCTAACGACCTAAAAAAAACAGGGCTCATTTTAAAATAAGAAGAATAAATTTTTTTTAAAAATTTTTTAAAGAGTTTGACATTAAATTTTGGACACCCTGTACATTTTAAATTAATTAAACATGACCTAAGCGAGTTACTTAATAATTTTTTTTTTTAAATTTTTTAGTAATCAAGAATATTGGTATTTTTATTAATTTTTAAATTCAGTGGTAAAAAAATTTTTTTTTTTAAAATTTTTTTTTTTCTGGGAAATCACTGAATTGATTTTTCGACAAAATTTTAAAAAAAGATAGATGCCCAAAAAAAATTTCCCCAAATATAAAAAAAAAATACTGGTTTTAATTTAAAAAAAGCACCAATGTGACGTCCTTTTTTTTGAAATAAAACCTAAGTGGGGGGAAAGGGTAACGTCTGCAAAATATGAAAATATTACATTAAAAAATAAAAAATTTTTCTTAAGACGGGGGGGTGCAGGACCCTGTATAAAAATGATTTAGCTACTTGATAAAAAAAAGGGAAAAATTTTCAATGTTTGGGGGGTGATGGGTTTTTTTTACGGAATAAAAAAAGGGAAAAACTTTATACAGTAGAACCCCCCTTTTTTTGAAATTCAAGGGGCCCCCCCCAAATTTTTTTCCCGAATTAAAGAAAGTTTGAATTATCAAGAGTTTAAATTATAGGGGTTTTAATTTTAATGAAATTCAAACAATAGAGGCATAATTTTTATTTAGGGTTTTTAAGGAAACGGGGGTAGAAGCAGTCGTCCATTTTTCCCCAAATTATTCGTTTTATTTCCCCTTATTTCAAATTTTTGGGGGGAACATTTCGAATTACAGCACCAAAATTTAAATTCTAGAGTTTTTAATTAGAAGTTTAGAAAAGGAAACAGACAAAAGTTACTAATAATTATAGAGGTTATCAAATTATCGAGGTTTGAATTAGTGAGGTTCTACTGGATGATATAATTGAAAATAATATTTAAAAAATCAGATCATGATGTAACTACAACTTTTTTTTTTTAAATAACTGAAACTAATTTTTAAATTTTGAATGTGCACTCAATAACTTATTTTTGAATGATGAAATTACAAAGTCCTCCCAATGTACTAAATTTTTAGGAATTTATGTCGATGTTAAAAAAAATTTTTTAAGGGGACATATAGAACAGTTAGATAATAATTATGCTATCAAAGTACTCTCTTATAATAAGAAGAATATTTATTTTGAAATCTTTTTATTTTGCTTTAATTGAGTTGATTATAAGATAGGCATTTGTTTTTGGGAAAATTCTTATCAGTATCTATTATATTCAGTGTTTTTTTGCAGAAGAGGGCAGTTCCATGTATCTGTAATGATAATTTCAAAAGTACACCATTATTTATATATAAAAAAAAACTAATACATTTTTCTATCTATATTGTAGAAGGATCTTTAATATACAAAGAATATTGATTTTAATTTATGACAAAAAAATGTTTAATTATTTTCCTGCTAGTATTAAAAATATAGGTGTTTTCATAAATTCAAATTGTTCGTCCAAAACTGATTGCTATTATGTATTATCTAAAAACATTGAAGATAATAAACTGAACTAAGAACACCTATTCAGTAAGAATTATCAGTAAATTCTCATTTTCACTTAAAATGAAAAGTAAGTCTACTTTTTGGTTCAGTTTGGCAATTTTAAATAATAACTGAACGGCAACTATAACCGAATTAGCCAAAATGCTTTAAAATGTATTCAGTACAAATGAAACGTTTAAACATCGTTCACGTTTATTTTCATTGTCACTAAATCAGCTAAAAATGTTTCTGCAAAGCTTTACGTCAGAACCCGTTTTAGGCCACCTTTTGCTATAAATATTGCACCAGGCGAAACGACTCCCTTCAAAAGTGACACAAATCAAAATGTAATTTTATAGTAGTTTTGCTTTTAACCCAAAATTTTTTTTAAAAAAACCCCCAATTTTTAAAAAAATTTCCAGACTAAATTTCTTTTCTCTTCTTTTTCAGATTTTTCAATGATGCATCCCCAAATCCCACGACCTCTAATATTTTGCGGACCATCCGGATCTGGCAAAAGCACCCTAGTCAAAAGACTTATGGACGAATTTCCAGACAGATTTGGATTCACTGTCAGCCATACAACCCGTTCCCCGCGTCCAGGAGAAGTCCATGGACAACATTACTATTTTACCGATGAAAATACCATGCGTAAAGCCATAGAAGACGGGGACTTCATCGAACATGCAGTATTCAGTGAAAACATGTATGGCACGAGCTTCAAAGCCCTAGAAGACATCGCCAAAAAGGACGAGTTGTCATTATGGATATAGATATGCAAGGAGTGAAACAAGTGAAGAATACGACATTGAATCCTTGGTGCGTCTTTATTCAGCCTCCATCCTTGCAGGATTTGCGGAAAAGGTTGATTAAAAGAAAAACGGAAAGTGAAGAGAGCTTGGAGAGAAGACTGAGTAAAGCCAGGGAAGAAATAAATTATGGACTAACGCCAAAGAATTTCCACAAAATCATAATCAACGATGATCTAGACAAAGCTTATAGAGAGCTGAGAGATTTTATTCAAAACAATGTTTTGGCGCAGAATATTCATACTATTCAAAATCACGAATAATAACAGACTGATTATTTATTTTAAGTTTTTGTATTTTTTATGTTGTTTGATAAGTATTAGATCCGTTTGGTATCATCTACCCTATCGATTAGGTTTTTGTATTGTTTTGAAATAAAGGGATGTTTCTTTTTATGAAGTATTTCTAGTATTTTAATGATTTTTATCCCATTCGATAAGAAAAAATTGATAGGTCCTTAGCTTCAAAGATAGATGTGGGTACAATACAGAAAGTTTATTTAGTATTTTAAATTTACAGTAGAGTCATTCGTAACACCATACTTGCGTTTTTCAATTCGACTGGCCGTAGCAGCTGTTAAAGATTTTGGAATTAAAAAAAGGTTTTTTCTTTCCTTGTCCCTTTAGTTATAGAAGCTCGTTTCCCTTAATTAGGTGTGATAAATTTTTTACCAAGATGTTTACGCAAAATATTCCACACTTATATTTCCAAACAGTATTTGCCTTTTGTAGGTCAGCGCATTGCAGTTGTACATTATGTTTCCTCCTCCTCCCTCCAAAGCCGGCATGTTATCGTAGATGACACTGACTTGTCCGTAGTACAACTACTTGTGCACCCCAGAAGGAGAAGCTCAGCTGTTAGTTTTTTAGTAGTCCTTGATCTGCTGATGCACGACAAATGTTGGTTGTTTTCATCGCCTGCTTCGATACTCTGGACTGGCTCTGGCCATTAAATTTTTTAGATGGTCTGGCTTTTGCTAGTTCATCTACTTTCTTATTGCCTTTTATTCCCGAGTATCCAGAAACACCAAGAAGTTCTATCCTATTGTTCCAGGCGCCAAATTATTTTAGGTCGTCCAGGATCGTAATATTCAATGTAAGAGGGCATTCAGTCCTGACTATCCGAAATAATTTGTTTGTGATATCAACTTTTCACATTCTCTTGAATACATGCTTGGATAGCATAGATTGCCGCCTAATATACTGTAGCTTACTTTTCCAATGTAAAGGTGTAAATCGCTCCTTGAACAAAATTTCTTGGGCATCCGAAAAAACTGATGTTAACACCTTATTGTTTGATTTCTGGACTCTAACTCGATTCGGATGTATTCTTACTAATAAAAAAGATGCACACTTTCCCTTTTATTCATCCTAAAATGCTTCAAATGTTGCTGAAAAAGTCGCATTCGAATATGCTGTTAGCAAATACAGCATCTTCTGACACTCAAACCAAGGAAGTTTAAAGGTGTATGGAAGCCCAATACTGTAGAACAAAATTGTCCAGGCTTGCAGGGCAGCGGGAATAGGGGGGTTGGCCCCGCGGAATTTGCGCAATGAATAGTAGGTCAGGGCCAGATTTCCATAATTCTTTGTTACTATCTATAAAATTGACATCATCAAATGTCAAATTCCAACATTCACTTTTTTTTATTTTTTGCACAAAATTGTTGGTTATTAAAGGATACTACTATAGAATATTTAAAATTATTGTGTAATATTAGATTTTATATCATCTGATATAATATGGAAAGAATAGATGGCGCCACTTTACTGCCTTCTATTTAAATGGTCGATATTTTTGGAAGTTTTGTATTTTACCAAAAATTTTGTAAATAAATAAAAACACGATTTTTTCAAATAAATTTCAAACATTGTATGATAGTATTATGTACTTATCACCAATTTTGTGATAAAAGAAGGGCAAGATAGTGTAAATGAGTTTAATCTAATCCTAAGATTCTGGCTTTTACATTAAAAAGTGAAAATTTTTATAACTGCTTTTAGGCATATACTTTTCACTATTAACAAACATTCATGAGACAGAATAACAGTGGTTAAAAATGTTTAGTAACCTTTGGTACCTGAGTATCCATTGTAACAATATCCGTTAAATATTATGTGTGTACAGTATGTCGAGCTTAAAAAATTGATAATGCAAAATTAAGAAACCAAAAATCTAATTTATTTTTAAACAAATGGTATTGTCTCGAAAGTTGCCTCCTCTCCGATTTTGATCAAATTTGGTATACAGGGGGTGATTACAAATCTGAAAAAATATCTTTCGGCAACGTTTCGTTTCCGAAATCTTCATCATCAAAGTTAAAATTAAACTAACCTCATTTTCACTATATCTCCTTCTTTTTGTACAATTTTAATTTTACAAAAGTGGCACACGATTTTATAAACATCTTTTAAAACCTTGTATTTTTATTTATTTTACATCTTTTTTCCATTAAATTGCGAACTTTTAAGTTCAAAGGCAGCAGCCATATTTGCTTAAAAAATAAACGTGTAAAAAAGGTGTAAAATAAACATAAAAAAAGTTTTTAAAAGGTGTGTGTGAAATATTGTGTGCCAATTTAGTGTAAAAATCAAGAATTTTGTGCAAAAAGAAGGAAGAATACTGTAAATAAGGTTAGTTTGATTTTCAATTTTGATGATGAATATCTCGAATACAAAACATTGCCGATTTTTTTTTTTTAGATTTGTAATCAGCGCCTCAAAAAACCGTATCAAAATTGTACTTCCTTTCATTCAATTAGTATATATTAAAATTTGCCTGGTCTGTCCAGAAATCAATAATTTTGATCCTTTAAAAGAGTGTACTAAATTATTAAATGAAATAAAAGTACCTAAATGTAAACCTTATTTCTTTTTAATAACCCACAGAAATACACAAACATTGTGGAAATCATCTAAAAGATAGTTCAGATTGCCTTACTTTTCTCACTAATATTTCCTATGAAATTTTTATTTTCTATTATTTATAATTGATATATTATTATTTATTCGGTTACCTAACGTTACGTCTTATAAGAAGCACCTAATTTAAATATAAAAAATACTTACCTAAAGTTAAAAAGACGGGTATGTTACCCTTGGATTTGCAAGACAAAACCATACAACCTCTAGTCATTTCTGTTACGATATTATAAGTAACAAACAATAAACACAAAATTATAGTCACAATTTAATAAACACTAATCACTAAAATAAGAAGGTTTTGATCAATCCAAAAACGGTACTCCGGCTCTATAAATTATAATGTGTTGGTAACTTCACACTGATTTATCAGTGTGTAAGTAGGCAACACATTAAATTATTTCGTGGAATTTTGTTATTGCGCAGAATCGGCGGGGCCAACTCTGACAGTTATTTTCATACTGGGCTGGACATTTTTTGATCGAATGGGCCATAGCATTGGGCTTCCATACACCTTTAAACTTCCTTGACTCAAACCCCAACAGAGTTCTCCAAATTAAGTATTCGTCATTGGTAATTTTGTTCTTCCGCCAAATACAAAATTGTTTCATTTAGCAAATTTAAATATTACAGAATGGAAAAACCAATTGACAATCAAGTTTTTGAGTTTAATAGTGTAATAGCATTTTTTTAATGAGCAAATTTTAATAACACCCTGTATATTTTATCACCAGTAAAAAGCCCTGTAAAAAAAAGAATATTTGATATATCTATATTTAATACTTTGAAATAATTTTGTAGTTTTACTAATAATGACAGCGCCATATCAGTGTAAAAGAAATGCGTACATAAGAGACAGTACAGGGTGACGGAACCTGTGTATGCTTAAGGTTGGTGTAGAGCATAATGGGCTTAGGCCTTAGTGCTCCCAGCGAGGGAACTCACCATGCTACGATAGATAGATAGATAATAACGAAGTTATCAATGGCGGACAATAACTTTTGATAACCCTGTATTCAATAGGTTCTATTATTGCATGTTAGTTCTGTGGTTTGTTTAATGCGAATATTACAAGTTATCGAAAGAACACAGTTTCTTCAACTACAAAACAAGGAAATATTTCTCTATGAAAAGTTTTAAACAAAATGTTTTATGGAATACGTGATATTATGGTTCAGGGCGATACGGAGGTAATAAAACAGGCTGATAAATTTTACGTACGAACGTAGCTACAAAAGCTTATCGGTTTACAATAGTTATAAACATTTGGTATTGTTTCATTCACCTACGCAATGTTAAATTCTTTGGAGCGGTTACGATGATGTTTTTTAAAAGTCAATAATTAATCCTTGATTGGTGATGCTGCCGAGACTCTTGTCTCGTCTTGAGGAGGGTCCTGTACCAGAAAAAGGTATATTCATCACAAAGGACACTCCAATTTTGCCCGTTCTTATGAGCATTCAGACGGTTGAAAATCCTTTTAACATAATTGTTTACATTCAAATCAATACGAATATGAAATCTTCAGTATGCAACATGTGTCAAGCTTTACAACTTTTACTACAATTCGGAGATCTGCCAATATGTTATGAGTTGCCTGGATATTATCTGATATGGACATGGAAATTGGTTCTTCAGGTCTTTCATTATTTCTAACAAAAATTTTATATTATGTAACATGTCGCCAGGAACAATAGGACAGAACTCCTCTGGGTTCCTGGAGATACGTGGATAAAGGGCAATAAGAAGGCAGATAAACTAGCAAGACATACTTCATTTAGAAACTTTAACGGCCCAGAGCCAGTCATTGGACTATCAAAACAAGAAATCGAAACAACAGTAGACAGAAGGTCCTAGAAACAACATCTGGATGGTTGGCATGCATCACCTGCTCAAAGACATGCGAAAACAACGCATGTCGTTCTTCTGCGCCGCACTAAGACAAGTAGTATGACTTCTGAAAGGCTACTGTCATCTAAGGGAAGGGCATTGCGGGAAGGAGAATGAAGAAGCCTATATTATATGACTGCAGTGCACTGACGTAGAGAAGACACTTACTATTTGTAAATATAGAGATGGATTTCTCCTTCGCATGGACATCTTGCCATTATCCAAGCAAGAACTTTGACGCAATACAAGAAAAACTTGGTATTTGTAAAAATGGTGAACCCAAAGGATTACTCTAAATAGGTTTAAAAGGGTGGCAAAATCGATACCTATTAAGCGGCTAACATGATAGTAACCTATACCCCTGCAAACCTGTAGAAGTCCCCTCAAGGAAGTTACTTGATGCTCTGCAAGAACTGGCGATTTCGTCAAAAGACCAACTAAATCAGTGCACGTTACTAAGCTGGAAGACCTTTAAAGAAAAGATATGAAGACGTTTTTTCTCTCTCCGAAAAGGATTTGGAAATACCAACATAGTTAAACATCGAATCAATACTGGTAACGCATTGCAATCGCAATAAAGTAACCAGCAAGACGAATTCCGTTAGCTAAAAGAGACGAAGTTGAGAAGTTGCTTGAAAACATGCTAAACCAAGGCATTATAGTACCATCTTAGAGTCCATGGTCATCCCCAGTAGTTGTAATTTAAAAAAGATGGCTCTACAAGATTTTGTGTTGACTTCAGATGACTTAATGACGTCGCGAAAAAGGACAGTTTTCCATTACCAAGAATAGACGACACTCTAGATATACTGGGATCAAATTGGTTTTCTACTTTAGACCTAATAAAGGAGAACGAACTTTTATAATAAGCAAGAAGAACACAATAAGCTAATAGGCTGCAGTGCAGACAGAGGTCTCTAGTAGGTTTCATATTAAAAATATTAACTTATTGATTGGTGGATATTAAATTTTATCGATTTTCATTATTCGGGCGAAATGACTTTTTGTTTTAAGAAGTTCATGTTGGGGGCCTAAAAAGTTTCTAAAGAATGGGGCCACTTCGGTCCTGGTCCCGAAGTATAGCGAACTGAGTGCTCAGTTCTATTAACCCTCAGATCGCCTAAAAACAAAAAACCAAAAATACTTATCTACGTTTCGTTGGCAAATCTGCCACCGTTATCAAGATAAACTTAAATGAAAAATAAAATAGAAATTAAAATTAAATTTGTAGGAATTTTGTTCTAAATTTTCATAAATAAACTATTTATGACAATACGTCATGAATAATAAAAAAGTTTTTAGAATCTTCCAATTTTTGTACCAAAATTCTAACAAATTTAGTTTAAATTTCTATTTTATTTTTTATTTAAGTTACTCTTGATAATAATGGCAGATATGCCACCAAAACATAGATAAGTTCTTGGGTTTTTTAGTTTTTTTCTTTTTTCTGTTTCAGGTAATCTACCAGTTCATGGGAGTCAATAGAACTGAGAACAGTTCACTATACCTCAGGACCAGGACCGAAGTGGTCCCATTCTTTAGAAACTTTCAGGCGAGCAACCCAACTAGAACTTACTATAACATGAATACGCCCCAAAACTATAGAACATATTTATGGCTTTTTGTACTGTTAATTACCAGCAATTAGTTAATTTTCTTAAAAAAACCCTTAACAGTAAGATACTACCCGAGTTGTCGCCAATCCTTGTTTAGTACAATAAAAACTGTCTAGATTTACATGCCCCGTCTAAAAGGTTAACGCTGGTTTAAAGCACAACTACCTTTTAGGTCAAATACAAAAATATTTTTTAGTTTTATGTGTAATATCGATAAGGATATAATCGATTCTTACGTAAAACAATAGGCAGTTTGCTGATAATTTATGGAGGTTTACGGCTGTACCACCTTCGAATATTGAACCATGTAGAGTTGTAATCTATTCAAAATAAAGGTACGTAAAAATCGTTTTTATTTAATTTTAACCGTTTCAAGAAGCTACAAAGACACTAAGTGATCATTCTGCGTCTTTAGTGGATATTTTTTGACTAACTAAGGGCATCGAAATAGTTTTAAAACATTATTTAGAAGTAGAAGGTGTAAAATAAATCGCAAAGGAACTATAAGCAAGACTGTAGAATGCTTGAGTTTTATGAAACAGAATGATCGTTATTTAATTACTACGGTCTTAGATTCTCGTTATAAAGCTGGATTACTACCGAAGAAAAAGAAGAGCAAAAAGCGGTATCGGAGTTAAAGGTATCGGAGTATCGGTATCTGAAATGTTGTATCGGCACACCCCTAGTTGAGCCCCTAACTTCAATGGTCTAAAGTTAGTCCAACACCCGTATAATGCATGTATAATAAGTTTATCCGTGTTCCACATAAATGACAACTTGGTACCTTTTAATACAGAGCGACCAAAATTACGTTAAAAAATATATAATTCCATATTTAATTTGTACAGAGTCTTCCAATAAGGACTGAACAGGATTATATTTGTGGCTTTTGTTCTTGACTTAACCGTCTCTTCATAATATATAAAAATACATAATTTTCAAAAATATTATAATAACATCTTTATTTTGAAGTAAAGCCAAATATTTTCTTAACTGATATTCCCAGAAATCAAAATTAACCATAAAAATCTATTTATATGACTAAAAAGTATTTACTACTACTATTATATATATATATATATATATATATATATATATATATATATATATATATATATATATATATATATATATATATATATATATTTATATACACTAAATTTGGTACAAAAAGTTTCCTTGGGTCAAATTTTTATCTTCAATGTTTGATTTTCTACAGAGCTTTGAATTTCAAATTTTCGGTTTTTTGCAATTTTAAGCTAAACTATTAGAGTTAGAAAAAAAAGTTTGTAGTACGTTTGAAATAATATGAAAAAGTCCTCATCGACTTTTTCGTATCATCAATCAATCACAACAAAGTTACAGGCTATATTTATGTTTTCAAATTTTTGCTTTTACGAACTGAAATATCGAAAATTAGACAAAAAATTGGTGTAAATTTGCTATTACATCAAATTTGCAACAAAATTTGATGAGTAAAATATTCGTTATTATCAATAGTTAATAGTTACTGACCTGTTTAGTCAAATTTTTATGATTTTTTACCTATACTATGAAAAATTTTGATAATGGCAATTATACTGTAAATAGTGTTTGCTTTTGATATTTGATGATATTTCAAGTCCTTTATCAATATATTTCATAGCAGAATTAAAAAATCATAAAAATATGACTAAATAAGTCAGTAACTATTAACTATTGATAATACCAAATATCTTAATCATCAAATTTTGTTGCAAATTTGATGATCACACGTACTACAAATTTGGTTTTTAACTTTTTTCTCTAACACTTATAGTTTAGCTAAAAAATGCAAAAAACCGAAAATTTTAAATTCAAAGCTCTCTAGAAAGTCAAACATTGAAGATAAAAATTTGACCCAACGGAACTTTTTGTACCAAATTGTGCTTTAAGATAGATTCATTTATTTTCTGATATTTTTTTCACAGCTTGCAAGGCAAAAAAGTGTTAAAAAACCTGTTTTCCATGTTATTTAGATGGAAAAACTTAAAGAACCATGGAAAACCTTTAAAAATTAAAATTTTGAGCTGCGCTTTTAACAGAAGCATTGTTTGGGCATCTTCTGAGATATTTTATAACGGGTTGCAAGTTTCAAGTAAAGTTTAAATTCTATTTTTGTATAATTTAAATAAAAATAATTATTTCATATCTATAGAATTTAAAAATAAATCAATTTTAAAAAGAATTAAATTTTTTAATCTTTTCATGTTTTTTGTTACTATTATAGCAAGAGCAGACTAGCTCTCCATCATATATAAAAAGTGTAATTTTTAATAATAATATAGAAATATCTTTATTCTAAAAAAATGCCCAATAATTTTTCTTTTACAATCATTCAACCAAAAAGACGGGCAGCTGCAAGATAAATAGCGATAAAACACCTTTAAACAATCGAAAACAAACAATATGCGGATTTCAAGATCACCCTGTTTTTGCTCGGTGTTCAAAATGCAGTGTATACTGAATTTAATGACTCTGTGGAGTCAAATTTCGTCCATTTTGTTTTTTTATCGTATAAGCAAACAGGCAGTAGCGAGAAATGCAGATTATGTTGGTAGAAGAATATTATTTTAGTATTGGGTGGTCAAGTCTTTTCGAACAAGAAATATGAAAATAATTGTTTAATTATAATTAAGGACCTTCATTTGTTTTGGTTACTTATAAACTGTGTTTATTGCTATAGTCACCAATAAAATTTTAGTTAAAATGTCAGCATATAGTTATTTTCCTAACAAGTGCGCAAAGTATTTTTCCGGACTGCCGTTGCCGCGACGCAAGCGTGGTAGGAACAGAAATTTTTCCTACGAGCGTCAGATAATACAATATTAAAGCAATGATTATTTTTTAATTATGTTTAATCGAAGAACTACTACAACATATTTATAAATGGGAATTTGTTGATAACATTTACAACAAAAGAACAGTTATTAGCATATTGTAAATTAATTGCAGAACCTGTAATTTATTTAGCGGTGGCTTATGGAAGCGCTTATTGTACGGCTTGATGAAGGTTGACTTAGCTCAGAGGGAGTTGTTCATGGTCAATATTTTATTCGACATATCCTTTTTCTGATTTGGATTCATCAATGTAGCTCTCAGCTACAGCCGTTGATTTCGCTTGACATTGGTAATTCCTTCTCCAGAATCGCTAACATAGTCGAAAGGATCAAAAATTTGTCCAGTGTACTTTCTGGATTTTTAATTTTAGGTATGCAGCAATTTCTGAAGGCATTTTACCTATTGAATTTATTCCCACACATTGCGTACTGCATGCCCCTTGTTGTACTGGACAAAAAACGTCTGTGTGGGGTATGGTTTTCGCAAATTTGCATATTTACGGTACAATTGCAGATAAAGTCCGTTATTTGTTTCATCGGACACTACAAAGATTCTGGAAGTGTTATTTTTACGGGTCAGGAATTTTCACCACTATCAAATTTTCATTATCCTGTATGTCATCAATCATTATTTTTGTAAGTTCATCTTCCTACAAGCACCGGCTAATCCAAAAAATTTAGCAACTTTTATTAGAAGGTAAATATTATCAGGTGCTTTTTCATGAATCTTGAAACTTCTTCTTTGCTGAAAGTTTTGATTTTTTGGCCGGTATCCCACGTTTTGGTGTTTAAGTAGTGATGTTAGCTTGAAATATGAACTTAAATCAAGGTTCCTTTCACTTTGAGGACACATTTTAACATAGAGTACTTACTCCATAAAGTATTAGGTTTATATGTTTTTTTCAAATCCGCAAAATAGGCCAAGACACTTCTTCTTTAATACTTTTTGTCCCCTTGCTGGAGCACCAGTTTTCGAAATGACTATATTGATTCTCATATTTTTCACAGATTTTGCTGGTAATAAATTCAAACTTACGGTATTTGCTGCATCCAGGATAGAATCTGGTAAACTCCTCATCGGAACTACTCATTTTAAATAATTATTTTTGTCGGATTTTTATTTAATTAAAAAGATACTATGACGCCTTTTCATTAAAAATGCTTGTTTGTATTGAAATTCATTTGTGCAATTGCTTGTTCATATGGAAACGAAGAAAAATCTGACTTGTTAAAATCACCAAGATTACATATTGTTGCTTGACTTGTCATAATCATTTATTATTATTATACAGGGTAATTAAAAAAATGTGTTTTTTGTGTTTAGGGAAAAATTGAAAATTACGAAGTAACAAACAAAAAAGAGAATAAACTAAAACTTGCAATGGCTTCGTATATTGCATGAAATAGCCTACAATTATAAATACTATAAATCTTGCTACCTGTAAGATTTTAGAGTGTTTACTTTTCCGCGGCGTGCGAAAAGTGCAAGCACTTTGCACTCAAATGCGTGCGGAAAAGTGAACTTTTCCGCACGCTCGTAGGAAAAATTTTATTATTAAAAGTCAACTTTAGTGACTAAAAAAATTCTGCGTTTGTAAAAACTGATTACAAATTTAGTTCCGTGGTTTAAAAAAAAAAACAAATTTTCGGTAAAGGAAGACAAAAGATCTTAAAGGAAGGTGCTGTATCTACACCAGCACTAGTAAATATTGATAAATGGATGCAGTTGTCTATTCTAGGATTAGTCACTTTTGACTTTGAAAAAAGAAGTAAAACGCATCTTGATGAGTGCTTAAAAGTACTTTTTCGTATGTAAAATTTACTTCACCCTTCAATTTGTACTAAAACTTTTTGTACCATCCAAGCTTTTATCTCCTTTAATTTTAAGAGATATCTTATGAATCACCCTGTATGTTTATCTATATTTTGGAAATACCCATACATGAAACAACTTAATTTTTTAAGTTTTTACCACCATAGGAAATTTTTAAATTGGTATTACCTCATAAAACAGGAAACCACACCAAAATATAAATATGTATAATAATATCAACAAATTTGTCGCAATGTATACACGATATACGTGTTATCAGTATCAGTACAATTTTTTGCTTTAAGATGATTTAAAACGGTTTAGTCATTTTCACCAAAAGTCTAGATTAACCTATTGTTTTCTAAATTCTCATATTTGTGAGATATTTATCTTGGAATTATAAAGATTAAAAGTTAGGAACAAACAAACAAAACAATATAATTTAATATGGCAAATGGTATGATCATTGACGAAAAATTTACTTTTAGGGCTCGCGAGGGTATTTTAGCCGATTTTATTAATCCGGAAGCGTATTGGCATTGTCTCCTATGGCACGACGCAACCTTAAAAAAATGTTTGTTGAATCACGAAGGATAATGCTACAATGATTTGTTCATAAAAGGGTCGACATTTTTTTCTGCGTTAGAAAACCACGTGTTGAATATTGAAGCATCTGTGAGGGGTAATATTTACTATAAAAATCAAAATTTTGGGCTGTTCCTTGTTCTGGTTCTACTAACCAGAACTAGTTCTTAGTTCTATTCTGTGGGTTTGGTTAGTAGTAAGCAGAACGAACGGTTTACCAGGGGGGCCCGGGATTTTCAAAAAAATTTTTAAAAGAGTCATCGGGCCCCAAATAAATATATTCCCCCTCTGCTATTCGCCTTAAGCAAAACACCTTAGTTGAAAAAAAATATTTTGGAATTTGCGAAAAAAAGCTGAGTTTTTTCCCCCCCCTTTCGAAAAAAATTTATCTTT